>ML309786.1:0-113099 GCA_005239505.1 Nicotiana paniculata | reverse complement strand
ACATCAATGATCAAGAAGAAAAATACCTATGTCATCTCCCAGACTAGCATAACCTACAATTTCAGGGGTACGGCTTGTAATGTGGGTTACATTCTTTTTCAGTAATACAGGTACCAACCCCTGGTTACATTCTTTTTCAGTAATACAGGTACCAACCCCTGGTTACGTTCATTTTTTCAGTAATACAAGGTACCAACCCCTGGTTACTTTCCCTTTCAGTAATACAGGGTACCAACCCCTGGTTACATATCCTCTTGTTAATGTAGAGTACACAATCCTCGTTACAAATTTTATCTCTTTTAGCTAGTTTATACTACTGTTTGTGTCTGCCTTTCAATAAAGATAGTTTATAGCTTTCGCTGATAACTCACAAAATTTTCCTAGTCCAAACTGGGGCAGCAAAATTTTGTTCGGTTTGTTCGTCTTTGATAACTTTGCAGGCCCCACCGTAGAGCACAGGTTGTGACGATCGAAGCTTGCAGTTTCAGTTATCATCAGAAGGATGATCACATGATAATTGGAGTTAACTTTGACAATGTGTCAGCAACCCAACTTCTCAATATTCATCTTCTCAAATTATGATCCAGAAAGCAAGCAATCGAGATTGGGTCATAATCTTTTCTTCAAAGAGAATCAAGATCCAATCTAAGGTCAACACAAGCGAGCAAGTCTAGAATCAAGATTTGATTCCAGAAGACACATAGATAGGAATTTTCTAACTCTTTGCTTGCAGGAATATGTAGTTATCTTCTTCTTTTGATGCACGCAACAAGTAGTAGTAACATCAACAACAACAACAACAGTCTTAACTCCAGAGTCCAGTAGTCCCAGCTACCAAATTTCCCCAAAACTACATTGACCTGATTCCTCTAAACGAGGATATGTAGGCAACCTCAGAAGCAAGGTTCGGCCACCTTTTTTCAAAAATTGCTTCCATTGGAGTGATATGTGAGCAAAAATTAGATATGGCATTCACTTTTCTTTGCACGAAAACTCTTCATGTTCTCAAGCAAAGAGGGACAGCTGTAGACACCTAATTTTTGCACTATTTTAACACCTCCTAAAGTCATTAATGTTTTGTTATTTTAATTGTTTTTTCTCAATTTTTGTGTCTTTAATTGCATACTTCCTATCATAAAATACCAAAAAATAGTTTTTTTTTCATTTGTGCATTTTAGGAATTAACTAACTGTTCAATTGGTGAATTAATCTAGTTAATTGATTATTTGAATAAGTTATTTAACTAATTTATTTGTTTTTATAAATTTAGTTTAATAAGTAGGATTAAGGAAGAAGTTGGGCCAAATTTGAAAGAGAAAGTGGCCTAGAGTGCAAGACAAGGGGCTGTCATGGGAAGATTTACAACGACGTATTTTCAAGATAAAACTACGTTGTTTTGGTTAAGTAAATGAAAATCCATCATGGCCATTCATTGGGTTTTAATCTAATGGTCAAAATTTATCCTGAACTAAAATATAAAACCTAAAAATCAAAATTTTCCCTATTTTCCAAACCCTAAAACCGCTCCCTTCTCTCTTCTTTCTCTCTTCTCTCTCTTACCCTCTCTCAAAGCTACCGCCGCTCTACCACTGCCACCTCCGTGCGCCGCCAGTGGTGGTGGTCCAATCAGCCCCATTTTTTCACCCTATGCTCTCCTTAACCCCCTCTTTTTGAATCTCCGAGCTAAATTCCCCAAAACCCCCTCAAAATCCATGAATTTTAGATCTAGGAAATCCTAGCCGCCACCCTTTTTTCCAAGTTCGTGAAGCTCCGGCCACCACCACACTGCAATACATATATCAACGAATAGAGCTCCTCAAAACCTACCTAATGATGTTAATTTCAATCCCAAAATCAGGTAACCATTTTTTGTCCAGTCACCGGCGACCGCCCAACGCCACCACTGCCTTCACCATTTTCTCCACCCACTGCCAAACAACACCCAAGCCACCAATTTGAGGCTTGGCAGAGACCCCATCTCGGCACTAACCGAGTGAAGCTTTCTCCAAGTTTTGTGCTTGGTGGCCATAGGTCATCGTCTCAATTACACGGCCGCAATCGTGTAACGAAGTTTGGATCCGAGCATAGCGCAAAATTGTAATCCCTTATTCTTTTTACTGATTTTTTATTTTTTCCTTCATAATAATTTATGTTTTTGTTTACGGTTAAGTTTTGTCTCGTTTGTTTATTTTGTTTAATTCTAATTGTATCGTCATTTATTTAGTTTTGTTGTGATTAATTACTTTACTGTTAATACGCGCCTTAATCATCGATTTTTATCTCTGATTTTTTTTTGCAATGTTATGGGTTTCTTTCTAGTTATTAAATGCTGAATTTTCTAGTTTTACACTAGTTTAAATTAGTTTGATTAGGTTGATATTGGTTTGTGAAGAGTAAACAGGAAAATATTGAGTAAAGTACTTAGTTGGTTGCTTTTACTATTTGAATCATGCTAAGAGTACAACTACTCTCCTTATTTATGAATTTAGTGAAAGGACTGTACTTTCTCCTATTTGGACAGTCCTTGGACATGTTTCTGGTGAGAAAAAGTAAGTCTTTTGGATAGATTTTTGGTGAACCAAAATCCGTACAAAGGTGCTTGCTTTTCCTACTTAAAGGGGTCCCCTCTCACCCATTTTAGACATCTTGAGACACTCTATTTTAAACTGAGATAACTTCTAGAGAGTGGCTTGAACACACATATCTTTGAACAAAAATCAGCAGTTGAATACTATAGTAAGCTGAAATTTGTGAGTTCTTGTGAGTTGTTTCTTAAGTGCAAAACTTTTTTTAAAGAAAAAATAGGGGTCTTAAAAGCTTCTTCTGGAGTTACATAGTTGTTGGTTACCACTTCTTTGCTTGGTGTTTTCTGATTCATCTTCTTGGGTTTGAAATCTGAAATCTGCTGGTTGCTGCTGTCTTTTGCTGTGTTGCTGCCCGCTTAACTATTTTGTTGTCCACTTCTTGATTTTGGAGAGAGTTGACCTTGTTGTATTTTCCGCTGTCCAGGTAACTTTCGGTCCATGTAAACTCCTAAAATTGAGTTGGAAAAGATAAATACACTGGAAAATATTAGTAGTTTCATTCGTCTTATTGTAATTCATTTTTACATGCTCATGAATGTTAGATAATGTTATTACTATATGCTATTTAATTAAATTGTGTCAATCATCTTTAATATTATGCTAAAGTTCTAGATATAGTTCCGTTTGGCCCTCAGTTTCTTGTATGAAATATGTATTAAACTTTGGATCTGTGTAGTTATGCTTGTTTCTCTGTTGTTGCCAAGCTAAACCTTTTTTTCTCTCTCATTGATTAGAGTCCCAATAATTTTGCTAATTTCTTGAAAAGGTTTATTTTAGTAAAGTAGGCAAGTTGTAAATAGAAAGTTATTCTCCACAAACTTACTTTTTGTACATAGTTGGCTATGTATTGCAAAAATGGCAAAAATATGGCTAGATCTGTAATGTGGCTCTAAAAGGTTACATCTGCAGATTTGAAGTCCAAGAGCATATGCCTTCTTGGATTATGTATTGGACATGAGCCCGTTGACTCTATCAGCCCAGTGGTGGGCTGCCTCATTTTGATATCACCACAAGTCCAAATATTTTTTAGTTTTAAACAATGTAAGTTAATAATTTTCCCGCACCAGTCTCATCTTTTAAATTAGTAATCATGATAACCGCAAAGTTGTTTCAATTAACGATATATTAATCATTTTGAATTTGTAAATAATTTTCTTAAGTTAGAAAATGTACCATCGCCTTAACCGATATTGGGAAGACTCGCTTCATAATAAAAACATTAAAAAAATGGCAAAGTCGTGAGGGCACATCTTGTTCTAATTCTTTCAAATAAATAAGAGTTGAATTTAATTAACTTCGAGTAGTCTCCTCGTTTAGGTGCGACACACGAACCAAGTTCGGGATACTCGTCTTGGTTAGTGCAAGCTAGGGTCGGGGATAATCGTCCTAGTTTGAGATCAATGACAACAATAAAGGCGGACCTAGGCAAAACATGAAAACAAAATAAAACATAGTTTATTTAAAATTTATTTAAAGCCAAATGTAGTTAACAAAGCGACCGTGCTAGAACCACTGGACTCGGGGAATGCCTAACACCTCTCTTCGATCAACAGAATTCCTTACCCGAACTTTATTTTCGCAGATCAATAATAAAAGAGCCAAATCTTCCTTTGACTAGGGATTCAAATAAAAGGTGACTTGGAACACTCAAAAATCAATTCCAAGTGGCGACTATGTAAATAATATAATCCCTACTCAAATTTATCACTTTAATTGGAAAAACTCTTTAACCCACAATCCATAACACATCTTTTTGGGGGGTATAAAAGGGGGTGTGGAAATTAGTGGGGATTTTGAAGTGAAATAAGGGGTTAGGGCTTGGTACTTTGGAGAGCGTGTTTGGGAATTTGAGAGACCAAATGATGTCAGATTTTGATGAATTTAGTATGGTTAGACTCGGGAGTGAATGGGCTTTTGGGTTTTTGTGATTTTTGTCGAGTTTTGAGACGTGGTCCCGGGAGCCGGATTTGAGTGAATTTTCGGATTTTAGCTCTAATTCAGTAGTTTTCTTGTGGGATTGATCCCTTTTAGCATTTATTGATTGTGTTGTATTACTTGTGGCTAGATTCAGAACATTTGGAGGCCGAATCGAGAGTCAAGGGCATTGCGAAGTAGGAATTTGCTCGGATTGAGGTAAGTAACAATTGTAAATCTAGTCCAGAGGGTATGAAACCCTGGATTTTTGTGTCATATGACTATTTGGAGGTGATACATGCTAGGTGACGGGCATGTGGGCATGCACTGTTGGGGATTGTGACTTGGTCCGTCCCGTAGCAACTGTAAAGTTGAACAATCTGTTGTAGCTATATGCTCCTTATCTGTTTTAGAAAGATTTGCTGTAAATCATGCTAGATACCATGTCTATGTTTTATGCCGGTATTGTTTGGACCCTTAGAGTTTGTTTCTTGCTGTCTTCTCACTGTTTTTGGTTGATAATCCGTACTCAGACACGTTCATGTATTTTTACATCATAGCTCAGTCTCTGTTATTCTATCTGATGCATCATGACAATGTTGTTTGGGCTGATTACTTTGATTTTTGAGAGCCATAGAGACTGGAGAGATTGATGATTGAGTGAGGCCGAGGGCCTGATTTGTGAGGACATTTATGGGATCGGGCTGCACGTAGCAGAATGTTTCATTTATTCTGCCATGATGGTCATTGATATAGCGCTTGGGTTGAAGGAGCCCCTCCGGAGTCTGTACACACCCCCAGTGAGCGCATGTACCTACTGAGTGCGAGTGCTGCGTGCTGAGTGCTGAGAGATTGTGAGGCATGAGTGACTGTGAGGCATGGCTGATTGCGAGGTTGGAGTGATTGAGATGACTGAGTAATGTTTGGCCGAGGGGCGGTATATGATTTCATCATTTATGCTCATAGTTGCTTTGAGTTCTTATTTGAGAACTGTTGAAAGATATTTTTAATTGATTTTACTTGAACTTGATTTAAACGAGCTGATTTGACTTAAACTCTGGTTGTAAAGAATGCCGTACTTTACCGAATTATTGTGATATGAATTGTACTTGCATCTAGATCGTCACTACTTCTCAGCCTTTATTTAATTCTATTGCTTAATGAGTTGGTGTACTTACGTTACTCCATGTACCTTGTGTGCAGATCCAAGAATTTCTGGCCACGGTAGCGGCTGCTGATATTTCTGTAGCTGATCATTGGATATAGCAAGGTAGTTGTCCGGTGATCGCAACCCTACTTTATTCTTATCTATCTTCCCCTTAGTTGTATTTTTGGATTTTTCCCAGACTATGTTAGTCTTGTTATTATCATACCAGTTTGTAGTAGTTGCTCATGACTTAGTGACACCCCGATGTTTGGGGATTTTCTTTCCGCATTTCTATTTTTGAGTTCAACTCTCGTTTCTTTTAAGAATTCCGTTATACAAAATGTCTTTTGGCATATCTTTGAATGAATTATTGTAGTATTATGGAAGTCGGCTGGCCTAGTACCATCAATAGGCGCCATCATGACAGGTTTGAGTTTAGGGTCGTGACAAGTTAGTATCAGAGCCTAGGTTACATAGGTCTCACGAGTCATGAGCAGGTTTAGTAGAGTCTTGCGGATCGGTATGGAGACGTTCGTACTTATCTTCGAGAGGCTGCAGAACCCTTAGGAAAATCTCACATTCTTGAATTCTTGTCATGCGAATCTCTTGATTCTGGTAACTAAACTTTTGTTGTTTCATTCTCTCACAGATGGTGAGGGATCGCACTACCAGACATGAGGACCAGCCACCAGTACCACCAGCCAGGGCCGCGAGAGGACGAGGTTGGGGTCAAGGCCGTGGTAGGGGTAGAGGTGCAGCCCGTGCAGCAGCCGGGACAGTACCTGCAGACTCCCCCAGTTGCTCCAGATTAGGATCAGGTCCCCGTGGTAGATGTTCTAGCGGGACCAGCTCAGGCACCACTTGTGCCTATTGTGATTCCTGTGCTTCAGGAGGCCCTAACTCAGATTCTGCCAGTATGTACTGGCCTTGCTCATGCGGTGTCTATTTCAACGGCCGCAACCACACCTCAGGCCATGGGAGGCACTCAGATTCCCGCCGCCCGCACACCCGAGCAGGTTGTTCAGGGACTCCAGACACTAGGGGCACTACCAACCCAACCGGTTGCAGCTGCTCAGGATTATGTGGTTCCTGTTATGCCTGAGGATGAGCAGCGTAGGTTGGAGGGGTTTGGGAGAATCCAGCCTCCATCTTTCAGTGGTGCATAGAGTGAGGATGCTCAGGGTTTCTTGGATAAGTGTTAGAGGATACTCCGTATAACAGGCATTCTGGAGACCAGTGGGGTCTTATTCACTACCTTCTAGTTCTTTGGGGCTGCATTCAGTTGGTGGGAGGCTTACGAGAGGCGTAGGCAGGTCGGCGCAACACCCCTTACTTGGCAACCGTTCTTCGTTATCTTTCTGGAGAAGTTCGTGCCTCAGTATCGCAGAGAGGGTGATATGTCTTTGACGCAATATGAGATGCAATTCTCAGAGTTGGCCCGTCATGCTATCTGGTTGGTTCCCACAAATAGAGAGAGGATCATGAGGTTTATAGACGGTCTCACTTTTTAGATGCAACTGCTTATTACCAGAGAGAGTGTCTGGTGCTACTTTTGATGAGGTTATCGACATTGCTCGACAGACTGAGATGGTTCGCGGTCAGGAGAGGATTGAGAGGGAGGCCAAGAGGCCTCGGGGATAGGGTGGATTCAATGGTGCTCCTCATGGGGGTCAGTTCCAGCACGACAGAGGCCATCAATTCATGCATGCTCAGGCGGCCCGCCCAGTTCACCATGATGAATCATCGGGCCATAGTTCTCACATTTCTCATCAGGGCCACTCATCACTTAGTGGCCTCCCATCCTAGAGTTTGTTCCGTGCTCAATACGTTCAGGGCTCCTCTATGACAGGTTTTTCTACCAATTATCCCCATGCTCGGGGCTCCCTTAAGTCCCACTCACTGGCACCAATGAGTTGTTTTGAGTGTGGGGAGTTTGGGCATATGTGGAGGCAGTGTCCTCGTCGTCATGGAGGTCCATCTCTGTAGAGGGGTCAGCCTTACTTCAGCACTAGTTACTTCACCACCCGCCCAGTCAGCTCGGATGGAGGTCAGTTAGCTAGGGGTCGCCTTAGAGGGGGAGGCCGATCAGGTGGTGGTCAGGCCCGTTTCTATGCACTCCTTGCCAGACAAGATGCCATTGCTTTAGATGCTGTGATTAAAGGTATTGTTTTAGTTTGCCACTGAGATGCCTCAGTATTATTTGACCGTGGTTCCACTTATTCATATGTTTTCTCGTATTTCACTCATTTTCTAGATATTCCCCATGAGTCGCTAGTCTCGTCTGTTCATGTGTCTACTCGCGTGGGCGATACTATTATTGTGGACCGTGTATATCAGTCATGTGTGGTGACTATTGGGGGTCTGGAGACCCGAGTGGACCTTTTGCTGCTCAGTATGGTTGACTTCGATGTGATATTGGTATGTATTGGTTGTCTCCATGTCATGCTGTTCTAGATTGTCACGCTAAGACTGTGAAGTTAGCGATGCCTGGATTGCCGAGGGTTGAGTGGAGCAGTTCTATAGACTATGTACCTAGTAGGGTAATTTCATATTTGAAGGCTCAGCGTATGCTTGAGAAGGGTTGTCTATCCTATTTGGCTTTTGTGGGGGATGTTAGTGCAGAGACTCCTACCATTGATTCTGTTCCGGCGGTACGTGATTTTCCGGATGTGTTTCCTGTAGACCTGCCGGGCTTGCCGCCTGACAGGGACATTAAATTGATTTGGTTCCGGATACTCAGCCCATTTCTATCCACCGTATCGTATGGCACCGGCGGAGTTGAAGGAGTTGAAAGAACATCTTCAGGAACTTCTTGATAAAGGGGTTTATTCGGCCTAGTGTGTCACCTTGGGGTGCACCGATTCTATTTGTGAAGAAGAAGGATGGTTCCATGAGGATGTGCACTGATTATAGGCATTTGAATAAGGTCACAATCAAGAACAAGTATCCTTTTCCTCGTAATGATGATCTATTTGACCAGCTTCAAAGAGCAAGGGTGTTCTCCAAGATTGATTTGAGGTCCGAGTATCACCAGCCGAAGATTCGGGATTTGGATATTCTTAAGACAGCTTTCAGGACCCGATATGGCCATTATGAGTTCTTAGTAATGTCTTTTGGGGTGACCAATGTCCCAATAGCGTTCATGTATTTCATGAACAATGTATTCCATCCCTCTTTGGACTCATTCGTAATTATGTTCATTGATGACATCCTAGTATACTCTCGTAGCCAGGAGGAGCATGCTCAGCATATGACGATTGTGTTACAGAGATTGAGGGAGGAGAAGCTTTATGCAAAGTTCTCCAAGTTTTAGCTCAGTTCAGTAGCATTCTAAGGGCACGTAGTGTCCAGCGAGGGTATTCAGGTTGATCCGAAGAAGATAGAGGCGGTGCAGAGTTGTCCTAGATCATCCTCAGCCACGAAGATTAGGATCTTTTAGGGTTTCGCGAGCTATTACCGTCGCTTTTTGGAGGGATTTTCATCTATTGCATCGCCCTTGACCAAATTGACCCAAAAAGGTGCTCCATTAAGGTGGTCGGATGAGTGTGATGAGGGCTTTCAGAAGCTCAAGACTACCTTGACCACAACTCCAGTGTTGGTTCTGCCATTAGCTTCAGCTTCTAACACCGTGTATTGTGATGCCTTGAGAATATGTATTGGATGTGTTCTGATGCAGGAGGGTAGAGTGATTGCCTATGTCTCGCTCCAGTTGAAGACTCATGAGAAGAACTATCCTATCCATGATCTTGAGTTAGCAGCTATTGTTCATGCCTTAAAGATTTGGCGGCACTATTTGTACGGGGTGCATTGTGAGATCTATACTGATCACCGGAGTTTGCAACATCTATTTAAGAAGAAGGATCTTAATTTGCATCAGCGGAGATGGTTAGAGATTCTTAAGGACTATGATATCACTATTGTGTACCATCTGGGGAAGGCCAATGTGGTGGCCTATGCTTTGAGTCGCCGGGCAGAGAGTTTGGGGAGTTTAGCATATCTCCCAGCAGCAGAGAGACCCTTGGCATTGGATGTTCAGGACTTAGCGAGCCATCTTGTCAGGTTGGATATTTTGGAGCCGAATCGGGTATTGGCTTGCGTGGTCTCCAGGTCTTCTCTTTATGACCGTATCATGGAGCGTCAGTATGATGACCCCCACCTGCTCGTTCTTCAGGACATGGTTCAGCAAGATGATGCTAGGGATGTGACTACTAGTGATTATGGCATGTTGAGGATGCAGGCGGATATGTGTGCCTAATTTAGATGGGCTCCGGGAGTTGATTCTTGAGGAGGCCCACAACTCGCGGTATTCCATTCATCCGGGTACAACGAAGATGTACCAGGATTTGAGACAACACTAATGGTGGAGGCGGATAAAGAAGGATATAGCTGAGTTTGTGGCTCGGTGTCTCAACTGTCAGCAGGTTAAGTATGAACATCAGAGACCGGGTGGCTTGCTTCAGAGATTAGATATCCCGGAGTGGAAGTGGGAGCGGATCACCATGGGCTTCGTAGTTGGGCTCCCACGGACTTCGAGAAAGTTCGATGCTATTTTGGTTATTGTGGATCGGCTGACCAAGTCCGCGCACTTCATTCCAGTTCGTACTACTTACACTTCAGAGGGTTTGGCTGATATTTATATCCGAGAGATTGTTCGCCTGCATGGTGTCCCAGTTTCTATCATTTCAGATAGAGGTACTCAGTTTACATCGCAGTTTTGGAGGGCCGTGCAGCGAGAGTTGGGTACTTAGGTTGAGTTGAACACAACCTTTCACCCTCAGACGGACGAACAGTCTGAGTGCACTATTCAGATACTGGAGGACATGTTACGCGCTTGTGCCATTGACTTTAGGGGTTCATGGGACCAGTTTCTGCCGCTCGCAGAATTTGCATATAACCACAATTATCAGTCGAGTATTCAGATGGGTCCGTACGAGGCTTTATATGGAGGAGGTGTAGATCTCCGGTAGGATGGTTTGAGCTGGGTCAGGCTAGGCTATTGGGTACAGACTTGGTCCAGGATGCATCAGACAAGGTGAAATTGATTCAGGAGCGGCTTCGCATTGCGCAGTCTAGGCAGAAGAGCTATGCGGATAGGAAGGTCGGTGATGTGTCTTTCATGTCGGGGAGAAGGTTTTGCTTAAGGTATCACCCATGAAGAGTGTTATGAGGTTTTGGAAAATGGGAAATTTGAGCCCCCGGTTCACTAGGCCTTTTGAGGTGCTTCAGAGTATAGGGGAGGTGGCTTACAAGCTTGCCTTGCCACCTAGCTTGTCGAATGTGCATCCAGTGTTTCATGTTTCCATGCTCCGGAAGTATGTTGGTGATCCGTTCCATGTTTTGGACTTCAGCACGATTCAATTGAGGGTGATATGACTTATGATGTGGAGCCGGTGTCCATTTTAGATCGGCAGGTTCAGAAGTTGAGGTCAAAGGACATAGCTTCAGTGAAGGTAAAGTGGAGAGGTCAGCCAGTGGAGGAGGCCACCTGGGAGACCGAGCGGGATATGTGGAGCAGATATCCACACCTATTTGAGACTCCAGGTATGTTTCTAGACCCGTTCAAGGTCGAACATTTATTTAAGAGGGGGAGGATGTAATGACCTGGCCAATCGTTTCAAGAGTTATAACCTCGTTTCCCCCATTTCTTCTTATTTTTGTGTTATTCAGCTATATTATGATATACCAGGTTAGTTGGTTGGGGTCCGGAGTGATTTTGGAGTGAATTAAAACACTTAGTCTCTTTATTAGAAGCTTAAGTTGGAAAAGTCAACCTGATATTGACTTATGTGTAAATGATCTCGGATTTGAATTTTGATAGTTCCTTCAGCTCTGTTAGGTGGTTTTGGACTTAGGACTTCATCCAGAATGTGATTTGGAGGCCCGTAGTGAAACTAGGCTTGAATTAGCGAAAGTTGAAAATTCAGCGATTTTGGTCGGCAATGGAAAATGTGATATCGGGGTCGGACCGGATTTTTGAGAGTTGGAGTAGGTTCGTGGTGTCATTTTTGATGTGTGTGTAAAATTTAAGGTCATTCGGACGTGGTTTGATAGGTTTCGGCATTGTTTGCGGAATTTGGAAGTTTAGAAGTTCTTAGGCTTGAAGTTGAGGGTAATTTGGTGTTTTGATGTTGTTTTGAGTGATTCGAAGGCTCGACTAGGTTCGAATGATGTTATGGGACGTGTCAGTATGTTTGGTTGAGGTCCCAAGGGCCTCGGGGTGATTTCGAGTGGTTAACGGAAGCTTTGGAGCTTGGAAAATGCAGCTGAACTGCTGCTGCTGATGTTTTCCGCACCTGCGGAGAGGAAGCCGCGAGCGCAAGATTGCAGAAGCGCATAGGAGCTCGCAGATGCGGGTAGTTTTGAGTTGGACTGGAACTGCAGGTGCAAGAAGGCGGTCGCATCTGCGAGACTTGGGGCACAAATGTGGAAAGGAGGAAATTGGCTAGTTCCGCATAAGCGGAGGGAGATTCGCAGGTGCGCTATCGCAGGTGCGAGATTTGGCCGCAGATGCAGAACCTGGGATTTTTAAGTGAGTTCTGCACCTGTGATAGGAATTTCGAAGGTGAGGTGTCGCAGAAGCATAAAAGGAGACCGCGTATGCTGTTTCACTAGACAGAATGTATAAATAGAGGACTTCAAGATATTTTCTCATTTCCACCATTTTTAACTCAAACTTTGGAGCTTTTGAGGTGATTTTGAAGGGGATTCAAGGATATTCACTGAGGTAAGTTACTTGAGCTTTATTATCCTTTTCTCACCTAGTTAGTGGGGTTTTTGAAGTGAAATAAGGGGTTAGGACTGGGGATTTTGGAGAGCGTGTTTTGGGAATTTGAGAGACCAAATGATGTCGCATTTTGATGAATTTAGTATGGTTAGACTTGTGAGTGCATAGGATTTCGGGTTTTGTGATTTTTGTCGAGTTTTGAGACGTGGGCTTGGGAGCCGAGTTTGAGTGAATTTTCGGATTTTAGCTCTAATTCAGTAGTTTTCTTGTGGGATTGATCCCTTTAGCCTTTATTAATTGTGTTGTATTACTTGTGGATATATTCGGGACATTTCGAGGCCGAATCGAGAGGCAAGGGCATTGCGAAGTAGGAATTTTCTCGGATTGAGGTAAGTAACAGTTGTAAATCTAGTCCTGAGGGTATGAAACCCCAGATTTTTGTGTCATATGACTATTTGGAGGTAACACACATGCTAGGTGACGGGCGTGTGGGCGTGCACTGTTGGGGATTGTGACTTGGTCCGTCTCGTAGCAACTGTAAAGTTGAACAACCTGTTGTAGCTATATGCTCCTTATGTGTTTTAGAAAGATTTACTGTAAATCATGCTAGATACCATGTCTAGGCTTTATGCCGGTATTGTTTGGACCCTTAGAGGTCGTTTCTTGCTGTCCTCTCACTGTTTTTGGTTGATAATCCGTACTCAGAGACGTTCATGTATTTTTACATCACAGCTCAGTCTCTGTTATTCTATCTGATGCATCATGTCAATGTTGTTTGGGCTGATTCCTTTGATTTCTGAGAGCCCGAGAGACTGGATAGATTGATGACTGAGTGAGGCCGAGGCCTGATTTGTGAGGACATTTATGGGATCGAACTACACGCCGCAACATCTTTCATTGATTCTGCCATGATAGGCATTGATATAGTGCTTGGGCTGAAGTAGCCCCTCCGGAGTCTTTACACACCCCCAATGAGTGCAGGTACCTGCTGAGTGCGAGTGCCGAGTGCAGAGCGATTGTGAGGCATGAGTGATTGTGAGGCATGCGTGATTGCGAGGTTGGAGTGATTAGGAGGACTGAGTGATGTTTTCCCGAGAGGCGGTATATGATTTCATCATTTATGCTCATAGTTGCTTTGAGTGTGTTTGAGAACTGTTGAAAGGTATTTTTAATTGATTTTACTTGAACTTGATTTAAACGAGCTGATTTGACTTAAACTCTGGTTGTAAAGCATGCCGTACTTTACCGAATTTTTATGATATGAACTGTACTTGCATCTAGCTCGTCACTATTTCTCAGCCTTTATTTACTTATTTTGATGACCCAAGGTGTTATTTTATAAATTTAGACCCCGTTCCATGATTAATAGCCTTTATTTAAGGGCTCGGGTGAGTTTCAGATAGGCCACGAGGTGTTTTACACTTAAAGAGAACTGCTGGTTTTTCATTTTCTGGTGTCCAGGTCTGTTGTTCTATGCGATCACATAGGAAGGTCCGCGATCGCGTAGTGTAAAGTCTGAGGTCCCAAATTTTTCACCGTGCGAACGCAACACCATGGATGCGATTGCATTTCTTCATCTGGGCTAAGCTATGCAAACCCATTCCCTGCTATGCGAACGCACAACATTAAAACAAGCCTAGGGGAGGGGAGGCCAGTACCCTATGCGATCGCACCCCTCCCCTCGCGATCGCACTGCCCTATCCCCCTTACCCTATGGGAATGCATCTCTTTGAGTTCGATCGCATAGGCCTTCAGCCCAACTAATATAAATACTCTTCTAAAAACGGGTAGACCTTCTTCTTCACCATATTTTCGAGGTTTACAGCCCTAATAGCGATTTTCTTAAACAATTATCATCCCCAAGTCATAGGTAATCAATTCTAAACTTTGTTCTTACAATTCCTTACTGTTTTTCATCACTTTTAAAGCAAAAAATAAGAATTTTCATGGTAAAAATTGAGGGTTTGGGTAGAATTAAGGAATTTTGTAAAAATCAAAATTTTACATCGAATTAAGGTCGGATTTAAAAACTAATAGTATATTTGGGTTCGTGGGTGAATGGGTAAACGTAATCTGGTCCAAACCCAAGTTTGGACAAAGCAGGCCCGGGGTCGGGTTTTCACTTTTTTTTGTTGAGAAAACTTAGGAAAAATTATGATTTTCAGTAAAGTTAGTTCCTGTAGCATTAATTGATGATATTGAGTTACTTATGATTAGATTCGAGCAAATTAGAGGTGAATTCAGAAGGGAAATCAGTAATTGAGCAGTGAGTGGCCTACGAAATTGAGGTTAGTGTTTGGTCTAACTTTGACTTGAGGGAATAGGAATCCCCACTTGTTTGCTGTGTAAAATGCATGTGTGTGGTATATAGGTGAGGTGACGAGTATCTATGCACCACTAAATTGCCTGTTAAGCATGATCCCTTTTCCGTTCCCAACTTAATTGATTCTTGTCTTAATTGTTCTATGTTCATTATTGTTTCTATGACTACTTGGCCTTGGTATTTTGTTGTTAAATATTGTTGAGGTTATTTTGGAAAGAGTATTGATTGTTTTAGCTAGTTCCCTTGTGGTACAAAACGGTTGAGCGGTTTGGCATTGTTTTTACGAGGTATATATTTATATATGTTCCTATTGGTTTAAGTTTTGATAATATTGAGGAAGTTGTGAGAAATGCGGTTTAGCTATTTCGTGATTGTTAAGGTTTATGTGGTTATTTGGTTTCATTGATTTATTCGTAATTGTTGTTGTAAGTGGGTTAAAAGTGTTGGCTGTTATCTTGATTCCATCATGGTATATAAAGGCTGAGTTGGGTTGACAGTGTTACAATGGTTACATATATTCTGGCTAGTTTTGTTATGGAATGATATTGGTTAAAGCTTACGAGCTATACTGTTTTCTGTTTGCAATTGTTGAAATAAAAATATTGTGAAAGGCTTGGCCTGAATTGTGAAATTTATGAATAAATTGATATGAGATGTCTGGTGGGAGAGGGTTGCACGTTGCAACAAGGAGTGATAAGGGTGGACAAGTGAGATCGGGTTGCACGCCACAACAGGAGTAATAAGGGTGATATATTTAGGGGGAGCAATAAGGGTGGACAGGTGGGAGCGGGTTGCACGCTGCAACAAGGAGCGATAAGGGAGGACACTTATATATTTTACTGATTTTCAAAGAAAAACAAAGATTTGAAAACTTACTATTTTATTTCACTATTTTTCATATTTTGGGCACTATTTTCATTTAAAGTTAAAGTTTGGAAATTTGGAAATTTTTTGAGAGATGGTTATAGCTGAGGCCTGGAAAAGGCGGCTGGGTTATTTTTTTTATGTTGCAGTACTTAATCAATTGTTTAGAATTCCTTCTTGCTTTATATTTATTTTCTCAGTTATATTTTTCTTGTTCATGTAGAATTATTCTATTTCGTTATTGTATATATTATGGTCACAAGTTATATGTTGTTAATACCCCGCCGTAGCCTCGTCACTACTTCGTTGAGGTTAGGCTCGACACTTACTCAGTACATGGGGTCGGTTGTACCGTTACTACACTCTGCACTCTTTTGTGCAGATCCAGGTACTGGCCAGCTATAGAGATATTTAGAGCGGCTATTCATTTATTCGGAGACACGAGATATATTTGCTGGCGTTCGCAGATCCCGAGAGTCTTCTCCTATATTCATAAACATTGTTTTATTATATTCAGAACAATTACATTATTTCTTTCAGCCGAGTATTTGTAGTATTCTTTAGTAGTTCGTGAATTTTGACATCAGACTCTGGGATAATTCTAGATTTATTTATATAATTAGTTCGTGGCTCAATTTAATTGTTTATTATTTTATATTTGAAATTATTTATTGAAAGCCATTAGATAAAGTTTAATTTAAAATTTGTTTTATCCTGTTTAAATGCTTAATTGAAGGAAATAGTTAAGCGAACTCTAACATTGGCTTGCCTAGCAAGTGTGTTGTTAGGAGCTATCACGATCCCTAAGGTTGGGAATTTGGGTCGTGACAAGTTGGTATCAGAGCACTAGGTTGCTTAGGTCTCACAATTCACGAACAAACTTGGTAGAGTCTGAAGGATCGGTACGGAGATGAATGTACTTATCTCTCAGAGGCTATGAAGTTAGGAACAATTTCACTTCTATTCTACTCTATTGTGCAAATTTATTCTACCATTGATGATTGAACTTGTCTGTTCTTTTCCTCTCACAAATCTCGACAACGCGCAAAGCGTCTACAACCGAACAAGAGGTGAAGCCCCAATGATAACTACGATTAGGGGAAAAGACAGAAGCAGAGTTCATTCTAAAGCTCGAACATCAGCACCTATTCTACAGTCTCAAATTGATCTAGATGCGGAGGTTCTAGCTCAGTCGGTACATGTTGGACTAATACAGATTCAAGAAGGATTTATAGCTACTCCAGTATTGCAAAACAAGGGAATAGTTGAAAGCAACAGGGTTGGTTTGTATGAGCTGTGAAGTTTAACATTGTGGATTATCAGGCATTGTGACCTATGACTTTGTGCCAAGTGGGGAAGTCCACTGCCAAGGAATAAATTGTGGGGTCATGTGTTATATCGGTTTTGGCTTGGAATGTATAAGGCCTGAGATTTTACAAGAGGTAAAGCTGTGACTTTCGATATGTCTGCCTCCTTAAAAATCATATACCTCAGTACCGAATGAGTTATATAGACAATTTTAAATCCACGGAAGGTCTACTCGGATTTTGGGGTGCTTCATAGGGAGTACAGTGGTTGACAAGCTTCTAGACTATATGGTTCGTGCCAAGGTTTATCTGTATAGATGTCTATCTTTGGGGTCATTGTGCATCAATAAGGATAAGAGTTACCCCAAGGAATAACGAAGGGTACATGAATAAGTGAGGTAGCTCAGCGGGGTTGAGTCAACATGGTAAAGGAGAAACTGGTCGCCGGTGGTCGAAGCAAGCCTACGAAGAGGACGACCAGTCATTGCAACACCAACTATTTGACTCAATTCTCATAATGCTTTTGAAAGAGTTTGTTTCTCGAACTTTCCATTTTGCGTGGCGCTTAGGTTTTGAACGATTGTATCAGGTCACCATGACAATGTCAGAACATGCCATCAGGTTCGACAAATTAGCCTGTCATACTCCTAATTTGGTTGATATAACCAGAGAGTAAGTCTACAGACTCATTAAATGACTCAAATATGATTGTAAAATTTTGTACGACTCAGGGCAGGTTGGTACTTCATTTCGGCTAGTGATAGAAATTGTCCTAGAATTAGGAGAGTCCTATTTCATCAGAACACTCAGGTTTTGTGTCCCATTGCAGTTACAACTCAACTACATGACCAGCTAGGGAAAAGGGAGTCGGAATGTCGAAAGTGGAGGTTAGATTCCTAGAGGTAGAGACCCAGCTTGTTGATATATTTTCTATGGTATGACTGAGGTCGTTACATTAAATGGTGTCATTACGAGAACAATTTCTAATTATTATAAGGTGATGATTTCCTTAACTTAATACGGTTATGCGTATCTAATAAAATTCTTCTAATATGCTGCACTCTTGGGTGAACTTCGTAACTCAAAAAAAATCTACTTATGTGAATACTTGTATTGAGAAACTCTATGGAGATAGCTATGTTTATCATTACGTGTTGTAATTTTGTTTAACGAAAAATATTTAAAGGAAGGAAATAGAATATTTCGATTGGCACGATACGCGTGTTGCTTGTGATTCAGAATTGAGGACGAGATTGTCGTACTTTAATATGATTTGAGATATATTTAAACTTGGCTACGAGCCGCGGTGGAAGTTATGTAAGGATGAGATCCTTGTACTGGAAATTCTTGAGTTTAAATTCTCCCTTATGAGTTAAATCTTTACTATAGTACTGGTAAGGAGTCATGCCTGTTAGGATTATTCGATAATTTATGTATAAGATAATGATAATAATCGTATTAATAAATGAATGAATACTAATAAAAGTAATACTAATAATAAATAAATAAATAAATTAATTAACTGTGCATAATTTGCCAAATCCGTGTTATAATTATTGAGCTTTGACCTACGAGGTATGTGCACGCCCGTGTGGTGTTAAATGAGACACGTTAATTCAGGTATATAATTATGAGGTCTTCATGAATCGCATCTCGTTATCAGTATCGTGAAGGGTAGAAAGGGGATTATTGTTACGTGAAGTTATTGGGTGATTCTGTATTTGATTATGAACAACTATTAAGATCATATTGAGCCGAAAGGGTGTTCCATTCAAATGGTCAGGCGAGTGTGGGTGGAACTTTCAGAAGCTCAAGATGGATTTGACTACGGCACCAGTATTGGTGAGGCCCACAGGTTCAGGACCGTGCACTGTGTATTGTGGTGCATCTCGTATTGGATTAGGTACAATATTAATGCATGATGGCAAGGTGATTGCATATGCGTTTCGGTAGTTGAAGGTCCATGAGAAGAATTATCCCGTTCATGACTCAGAGTTGGCAGCCATTGTTCATGCATCAAAAATTTGGACGCACTATCTTTATGGCGTGCCGTGTGAGGTTTTTACTGACCATCGTAGTCTCCAGTATTTATTCAAGCAGAAAGATCTAAATTTGAGGCAGAGGAGATGGTTAGAGTTACTAAAAGATTATGATGTCACCATATTGTATCACCAGGGAAGGCCAATGTGGTAGCCGATGCATTGAGTAGAAAGGCGGTGAGTATGAGTAGCCTTGCATATATTCCAGTTGGTGAGAGACCGTTGGCCTCAGACATTCAGACATTGGCTAATCAGTTCGTGAGTTGATCCTTGAGGAGGCTCACAGTTCTAAGTATTCGAATCACCCCGGTGCAGTCAAAATGTACCAAGACTTGAGGCAGCATTATTGGTGGAGAAGGATGAAAAAGGACATTGTTGCGTATGTGGCTCATTGCTTAAATTGTCAGCAGGTAAAGTATGAGCATCAGATACCCGGTGGTTTGCTTCACCAGATAGAGATTCCTGAGTGGAAGTGGGAGCGTATCACTATGTACTTCGTTGTTGGGCTCCCACAGACTCAGAGGAAAATTTGACGCAGTTTGGGTTATTGTAGATAGGCTGACTAAATCAACACATTTCATTCCTGTGGAAAGTACTTATACTTCAGAGCGGCTGGCTGAGTTACATATCCGAGAGATTGTTCGCCTTCATGGTGTGCCCGTGTCTATCATTTCTGATCAGGGTGCACAGTTTACTTCGCACTTTTGGAGGGCAATTCAGCGTGAGTTGGGTATCCGAGTGGAGTTGAGTACAACATTTCACCCTCAGACTGACCGTCAGTCTGAGCGTACCATTCAGATATTGGAGGATATGCTCCGCGCTTGTGTTATTGACTAACAGAGTTTGCTTATAATAATAGTTATCATTCGAGCATTCAGATGACTCCTTATGAGGCATTATATGGTATAAAGTGTATATCGCCAGTTGGATGGTTCGAGCCGGGAGAGGCTCGGTTGTTGGGTACAGACTTAGTTCAAGAGGCCTTAGATAAGGTCAATATTATTCAGAAGAGACTCCGGGCAACTCAGTTTAGGCAAAAGAGTTATGCCGATCGTAAGGATTGTGATGTGGCATTCATGGTTGGAAAGAGAGTATTGCTTCGTTCGCCCATGAAGGGTATTATGAGATTTGGGAAGAAGGGTAAGTTGAGCCCTAGGTATATCAGGCCGTTTGAGATTCTTGATAGAGTGGGGGAGGTAGCTTATAGACTTGCATTACCTCCAGGGTTATCCTCAATTCATCCGGTATTCCATGTGTCTATGCTCCAGAAATATCATGGTGACCCGTCCTACGTGTTAGATTTCAGCTCTGTCCAATTGGACCAAGACTTGACTTATGAGGAGGAGCCGGTAGCCATTTTAGACCGGCAGGTTCGTCATTTGTGATCTAAGAGTTATCCTTCAGTCCGAGTGCAGTGGAGGGCCCAACCCATTCAGGCAGCTACTTGGGAGTCCGAGTCGGACATGCATAGTAGATATCCACACTTGTTTGCCAATTCAGGTAATTTTCTATGTCCGTTCGAGGACGAACGTTTGTTTTAGAGGTGGAGATTGTGATGACCTAAGGGGTCATTTTATAAATTTAGACCCCGTTCTATGCTTAATAGCCATAAATAGACTAATTTTAAATACCTCAATTTGCGTGCGCAGTCCGGGCATGAAACCAGAAAGCTTTTATGTGGAAATATGAGAAATAGTGATTTTTAGAATTTATATTTGATAAAAGTGACTTTGGTCAACATTTTGAGTAAACGAGACCCGGATCTGTGTTTCAACGATCCCGGGAGGTCCACAATAAGATATGGGACTCGGGCGTATGCCCGGAAATGAATTCCGAGGTCTCAAACCTTAGAAATTAATTTATGAAAGAAATTATTTTGCTGAAATATTTATGAATTAAAGAAAAGAAATAATGTTTGAAATTATTGGTATCGGGCCCGTATTTTGGTTCCAGAGCTCGGTACAGATTTGTTATGATATTAAAAGGTTAACTGTGAAATTTGGTGAAAAACAGAGTTCGTTTGACGTGATTCGGACATCCGGTTGAAGAGTTATGAACTTTAAGAGTTCTTGTTGAAAATGATGAGTTTTGAGGTTTAATTCATAGTTTTACATGTTATTTTCATGATTTGATCGCACGAGCAAGTCCGTAAAATATTTTTAGACTTGTGTGCATGTTTTGTTTAGAGCCCCGAGGGCTCGGGTGAGTTTCGGGTAGGCCACGAGGTGTTTTACACTTAAAGAGAATTGCTGGTTTTTCATTTTCTGGTGTCCAGGTCTGTTGTTCTATGCGATCACATAGGAAGGTCCGCGATCGCATAGTGTAAAGTCTGAGGTCCCAAATTTTTCACTATGCGAACGCAACACCATGGATGCGATCGCATTTCTTCTTCTGGGCTAAGCTATGCGAACGCACTCCCTGCTATGCGAACGCAAAACATTAAAACAAGCCTCGGGGAGGGGAGACCAATACCCAATGCGATCACACCCTCCCCTCGCGAACGCACTGCCCCAGCCCCCTTACCCTATGCGAACACATCTCTTTGAGTGTGATCACATAGGCCTTCAACTCAGCTAATATAAATACTCTTCTAAAAACGGGCAGACCTTCTTCTTCACCATATTTTCGAGGTTTACAGCCCTAATAGCGATTTTCTTCAACAATTATCATCCCCAAGTCATAGGTTATCAATTCTAAACTTCGTTCTTTCAATTCCTTACTGTTTTTCATCATTATTAAAGCAAAAACTAAGAATTGTCATGGTAAAAATTGAGGGTTTGGGTAGAATTAGGGAATTTTGTAAAAATTGAATTAAGGTCGTATTTAAAAACTAATAGTATATTTGGGTTCGTGGGTGAATGGGTAAACGCAATTTGGTCCGAACCCCGAGTTTTGACCAAGCGGGCTCGGGGTCGGGTTTTCACTTTTTTTTTATAGAAAGCTTAGAAAAAATTATGATTTTCAGTAAAGTTAGTTCATGTAGCATGAATTGATGATATTGAGGTAATTATGATTAGATTCGAGCAAGTTAGAGGTGAATTCAAAAGGGAAAGAAGTAATTGAGCAGTGAGTGACCTACGAAATTGAGGTAAGTGTTTGGTCTAACTTTGACTTGAGGGAATAGGAATCCTCACTTGTTTGCTGTGTGAAATTCATGTGTGTGGTGTATAGGTGAGGTGACGAGTATCTATGCACCACCAAATTTCCTGTTAAGCACGATCCCTTTTCCGTTCCAAACTTAATTGATTCTTGTCTTAATTGTTCTATGTTCATTATTATTTTGGAAAGAGTATTGGTTGTTTTAGCTAGTTCCCTTGTGGTACAAAATGGTTGAGCGGTTTGGCATTGTTTTTACGAGGTATATATATACATATATATTTATGTTCCTGTTGGTTTCAATTTTGATAATAATGAGGAAGTTGTGAGAAATGCAGTTTAACTATTTCGTGATTGTTAAGGTTTACTTGGTTATTTGGTTTCATTGATTTATTCCCAATTGTTGTTGTAAGTGGGTTAAAAGTGTTGGCTGTTCTCTTGATTCTATCATGATATATAAAGACTGAGTTGGGTTGACAGTATTACCATGGTTACATATATTCTGGATGGTTTTGTTATGGAATGATATTGGTTAAAGCTTACGAGCGATACTATTTTCTGTTTGCAATTGCTGAAACAAAAATATTGTGAAAGACTTGGCCTGAATTATGAAATTTATAAATAAATTGATATGAGATTTCTGGTGGGAGCGGGTTGCACGCCGCAACAAGGAGTGATAAGGGTGGACATGTGGGATTAGGTTGCACGCCGCAACAGGAGTAAAACGGGTGATATATTTAGGGGGGAACAATAAGGGTGGACATGTGTGAGCGGGTTGCACGCCGCAACAAGGAGCAATAAGGGAAGACATTTATATATTTTACTGATTTTCAAAGAAAAACAAAGATTTGAAAACTTGCTATTTTATTTTCACTACTTTTTATATTTTTGGCACTATTTTCATTTAAATTTAAAGTTTGGAAATTTGGAAATTTGGAATTTTTTTGAGAGTTGGTTATAGCTGAGGCCTGTAAAAGGCGGTTGAGTTATATTTTTATGTTGCAGTACTTAATCAATTGTTTAGAATTCTTTCTTGCTTTATATTTATTTTCTGAGTTATATCTTTTTGTTCTTGTAGAACTATTTTATTTCGTTATTGTATATATTATGATCACAGGTTATATGTTGTTAATTCCCCGCCGTAGCCTCGTCACTACTTCGTCGAGGTTAGGTTCGGTACTTAGTCAGTACATGAGGTCGGTTGTACTGATACTACACTATGCACTCTTTTGTGCAGATCCAGGTACCGGCCAACTGTAGAGATATTTAGAGCGACTATTCATTTATTCAGAGACACGAGGTATATTTGCCGGCGTTCGCAGATCCCGAGTGTCTTCTCCTATTTTCATAAATGTTGTTTTATTATATTCAGAACAGTTACATTATTTCTTTCAGCCGAGTATTTGTAGTATTCTTTAGTAGTTCGTGAATTGTGACACCATACTCTGGGGTAATTCTAGGTTTATTTATATAATTAGTTTGTGGCTCGGTTTAATTGATTGCTTATTATTTTATATTTAAAATTATTTATTGAAAGCCATTAGATCAAGTTTAATTTAAAATTTGTTTTATCCTGTTTAAATGGTTTATTAAAAGAAATAGTTAAGTGAACTCTAACATTGGCTTGCCTAGAAAGTGTGTTGTTAGGCGCCATCACGATCCCTAAGGTTGGGAATTTGGATCGTGACACTTATGTTGCTTACTGGGTTGGTATACTCACGTTACTCCCTGCACCTTGTGTGCACCTTGTGGTATACTCACGTTACTGAGTTGGATCGTGCACTTATGTTTCTCTATCTTCCCCTTAGTTGTATTTTTGAATTTTTTTCCCCGACTAAGTTAGTCTTGTTATTATTAGACCAGTTTGTTGTAGTTTCTCATGACTCAGTGACACCCTGATGTTTGAGGCTTTTCTTTCGGCATTTCTATTTTTGAGTTCAATTCTCATTTCTTTTATGAAATTCTGTTATAAAAAATGTCTTTTGGCATATCTTTGAATGAATTATTGTAGTATTGTGAAAGTCGGCTCGTCTAGTACCATCGATAGGTTCCATCACGACATGATTGAGTTTAGAGTCGTGACAAAACACTAGCAATAGCGAGTTAGTGACTGATAGCCGGAGGAAACACAATGAAAAAGTTAAGACCTATATGATTTAAAAGCTTTTAACAAGCATATTCTTAAGATGGATGAGAAACTCATACAATTGGTTTTATACTTAATGTATTTGATTAACCAACATCGACCAAATTAAGCGGACTACTATGACATATCCATGGATTCCAAATGAAAATTAACTTAATATTTATGATACACATAATTACCATACACAGAGGAAAATTCACATATATTATATGATACATAAATACGTACTTAAGTATTGATTCTTCTAATTAGACATAGGTTTATTAAACAGTATTTCTTATGAGTATAGATTATAAGTATATTAAAAGATACATTAAGTGCTATATAAGCTTAGTCCTTCTCCCTTTTCTAATAAATTTTGAATAAATTATTATGCTACTCACATAAAGGCATTCAACAGTTATGACGAATCAATATGCTACAGATAATGATCGACTTTAGTTATCTTAGTAAAACTAAAAAGAACAATAGAAAAAAAATTGTAAGAAAATATTGTTGCTTCTTTAGGTATACAATATTATATCCCATTACTTTTTAACCAAACACTATAATTATATATAACATATCTCAATATTTAAAATTACTATACTGTGTGACTCATCATTAAATTCTAAAAATACTTTCAAATGAATATTTAATAATTGCATAATTATATGTTTTTTTAAGTTTTATACTTATGACTTATATCCTAAAATTAGTTATATTAAAAGCACGAAAGCCTTTAGCGAAATGTCGTTCGCCTTTTTAACTCATTAAAAATAGAGTTTACATTGGATAAAATAGTAATTTAGTTATTTTCCTAATATGTAGGAATACTCATTTAATTATTTTTCTTATATGTAGGAATACTCATTTAATTATTTTCCTTATATTTAGGACTACAAAATCAACTAATTTTTTTTTTGGTAATAAGAATTTTATTACCAAGTAACAATATTTACAACTCATCTAACTATTACAAAATTTGTCTAGCATATCACCTACTGGACATGAAGCCCCAGTATGGTGATATCTAGCAATCACTTCTTCTATAACTTCATCAACATCTACTACAATGTTCTATTCTAACTAATTTCCGGATACCAGTTCAAAGTAGTCATCGCCTTAACTAGATAAGGGAACCTTGCTGCACTTATGTGCAGTTCCTGGATAATCTGATTGATTAAAGAAGTGGTTGTCCTTCTCTTCTTCTGAAAAATCACAAAATTTCTTATATATTACATTCTTCCTTATTTGGATTATGTAGAAAAATTTAATATTTTTTAAAAATATTAACATTTTAGTTTATATAAATTTTACACTTAAATTATATATAAATGGCAATAACAGGAAATTAATTAAAAATACTAACCAAATAGGACATATCCACTTTGTAATGACCTGACTGGTCATTTTGAGCTCTAACGCGTCGTTTGGTGGTTTAAGCCATGAGCAGCGTCATTTAAGGTATCATGACTTGTACGCGTAGTCGGAATTGAATTTCGGGAAGTTCAGAGTCAATTTGGAAAGAAAATTCTCATTTCGGAAGCCTTAAGTCGGAAGAATTGGCTAAGATTGGATTTTTGAGTAAAGGACCTCAGAATCAGGATTTGAAGGTTCCAACAGGTTTGTATTATGATTTCGGACTTGGGCGTATGTTCGGAGCGAGTTTTGGATGACCCGGGAGCGTTTCGACGCATATTGTGTAAGTTAGTAATTTGGAAGAAATTTCATAAGTCTGGGTTGAAGTGCATTTCAGTGTTATTGATGCCTGTTTGGGATTCCGAGTCTGGGAATAGCTTCGTATGGTGATTCTGGAGTTAGGAGCGCGATCGGAAGTGAATTCGGAGGTCCGTAGGTCAATTTGGAGTCATTTGGCTAAAGTTAGAAATTTGAAGGTTTTTAAGAAGTCCGAACGGAAGTGGAAATTTTGATATCAGGGTGGGATTTCGATTCCGAAAGTTGGAGCAGGTCCGTGATGTTGATTGTGGCTTGTGTGCAAAATTTGGGGTCAATCGGACGTGATTTGATAGGTTTTGACATCGAATGTAAAAATTGGGATTTCTTAGTTTCATTAGATCCATTGGGGTGTGATTCATGATTTTAGCGTTGTTTGATGTGATTTGAGGCCTCGATTAAGTCTGTGATATGTTTTGAGACTTGTTGGTATGTTCGGACGGGGTTCCGAGGGGCTCGGGTGAGTTTCGGGGTGGTTTCGAACAATTTCTTGACTATTTTTAGCTACTGATTTTTGGCTACAATAGTGTGCTACGCGATCGCGGGGAACTTATTGCGATCGTGATGAGCAAAATGAGAGAAAATGGCCAGTGAATCGCGATCGCAGAAGTACTTTCGCAATCGCGTAGAGGAAAGTTTCTGCTGCACTGATCCGACTTTGGAAGCTTGTATCTTGCAATAGATAAAGAATTTGGAGATGATCCAAAAATAAAAATTGTAATTCTTTGTGTCTAGTATTCAGAAAATCAAACCATTTTTCATTTGGAGGTTTTTCCGAATAGTTATGATTGATACACTACAGCCTGTCTGGAAAGAGTTTGGACATCGCATTGTGTTGCATAGAGCTGACTTTGACAGATTGTATCTCGTAATATATAAGGAATTGGTAATTGATAAAATAAGGAAAATTATAGCCCTTGTTGTATAGTTTTCAAAAAGTCAAACCATTTGCAATTTTGTAGAAAACGTTATGACCATTATACTAGAGGCTGTCAGGAGAAGCTGCGCATTTGTTCTTTGCGATCGCGAAGGGCAGATTTTGGGCTGAGAAAAGTTGTGCTTCACGATCGCGAATCATTTCCCGCGATCGCGATGAGTAAATACCTGAGCAGAATTTATATATCGAAGTTTCAGTCATTTTTACATATTTGGAGCTATGAAGCTCGGATTGAAGCGATTTTTGATGCGATTTTCACCATATGGAATGGGGTAAGTGCTTTCTTCACAATTTTGAGTTAAATACATGAGTATATATGGATTAGAACATGGAAATTAGTAGAAAATTTGGGGTTTTGGTGGAAAGACCTAGAATTTGTATTTTTGACTTTTACCTCTAATTTGGGCATAGAATTTAGAGTAAATTATATATTGGAGTTAGTAAAGTCATTGTTAATCTTTATCTTCGAAAAATTTAGGAATCCGGGTACGTGAGCTTGAGGGAAATATTGTCAACTTTTCGAGCGAAAATGAGAATTTATATAAATTGAATTGTTATAAGTATTAGAGTATATTTTCATTGGTTTGCCCGTTATTTGGATAGTTTTGGGGCGCTGTGCATCAATTTGAGTCGTCGGAAGGGCTTGTAAGAGGGAATTGTCCCCATAGGTGAAATGATTAAATATGTGCTACTATTTGTGGGGGCTACGTATGCACAAGGTGACGAGAATCCGTGTGTAGCTACTATTATGCTTATGTCCGGGTAGTCTAGGACCCAAAAGCATATTTTATTTGCCGTACTTGTAATAGTATTGATGAAAATAAAGTGTTTAAACCTTATTGAACTTGGTAAATGAATTTATGGAAAAGATTTAAATACTATTTTCGTGACCATTAAAAGAGAAATATTCATTTACTTGAGTACTTGTTTTCCCGATGTAGTCGGAGTGTACTGTTTGAATGTGCATGATTGTGTGTGACCGTTTCGCAATTTATATTCCACGAGCGGGGTGATTTCTTCCACTACTCTCCTGGTAGTGGGCCGTACGCCACGACAGGTTAATAGATGCATCTATGGTTCGCGCCGTTCGACCCTTCGGTAGTGCACAATTTACATTTATGTTGGTTCGGGCCGTTCGACCCTCGGTATGCTTGCGCATGATATTTACTGTGTATTTGCTGTGATTTTTACCTGATTACTGGCCTGGAAATTTTAAATTGTCAACTGAAATGACGATGATTTAAGAATATTAAATGTGAAAGAAGTTGCTATTTCTGTCGCTACTTGTTAAATTACCTATGATATCCATGCTTAGTGTCACCCTTGATTTCATTAAATTGACCTCTAGCAAGTGTCAAATTCGACCTCTCGTCACTACCTCTTCGAGGTTAGGCAGGATACTTACTGAGTACACGTTGTTTTCGTACTCATGCTACACTTGTTGTGCATTTTTATTGCACAGGTACATTCATAGACAGTGGCCCTGCTTGACGCAATGATGTGACTGACTTGGAGACTTAGACGAGCTGCACCATCCGGAGATGACCCACAGCTGGCAGAGTCTTCCGCAGATGTATTATATTTATTTTAAATTCTTTGTCCAGTTTGTATTCCGGACAAGTATTGTAGTCCATGTAAAATTCTTAGATATTTGTTCATGCACTTGTGACACCGGGTTTTTGGGGAAATTATTGGATATATTCACTATTTAAATTTTCCAAAGATTTTGTTGATTTCTCAGTGGAAGTTCGCTTATTATTATTTAAGAAAAATGAAAAAGGGGTGACTTCAAGAATTTAAAAAATAGAGATTTTATTAACTATTTAAATGATTGGCTTGCCCGACAGTGGCGTCCGGCGCCATCACAACCTTAATGAATTTTGCGTCGTGACAATGTGGTATCATAGCACTAGGTTCCTTAGTTCTCACGAGTCATGAGCAAGTCTAGCAGAGTCTTGCGGATCGGTATGGAGACGTCTTTACTTATCTTCGAGAGGCCACATGGATGTTAGGAGCACTTCCCTTCTTGATTCCTCATCGTACGGTTTGATTCCTTTGAGGCTTATGCCTACGTTCCTTCTTACTCAATCTTACGCGTCGCGAAGCGCTTGCTATGAATCGGGAATTTGAGGAATGGTAGTGGTACTACAGATATGATGCATGATATTTTTCCATGCGTAGTGGGTTGGGACTATTATCGTCGCTTTGCGGAAGGATAATATGTTGTTTCAGCTCAGTAGCTGTGTTTTTGAGGGCTTTGAGGCTATGCTCGGGTTGTTATGATGCTTATGATTGGTCACCGCACGATATTGACGTGGTGATAGGAAGTTTTCCCATGTGTTGGGACAATGAATGACTTGACAGGAGGTCTTCTCAGAGCATGATTTCGAGATTTCAGTGTTTTAGTTTCGGCGGAGGAAAGGCAATTGAACTATAAATGTTCAAATTTGGGTTGAAAGAATAATAAGACTTGGTTTTTTCAAGCGAGGTGGAATTTTCATCTGTGATGTGGTATCGATGTTTTTGATCAAATATAATATGTTAAGTTCGCCGGTGTTATAGTTTCTTCGCTTGCATTGGGTCAGAGTGTTGTGAAGTAATATTGAAGAAGCGGTTGTCTGAGGTCGTGGTGTGCGGTGGTTTAGTATTGAATAAGTAATTCTAATAAATTCGGCTCGAGAAAGATGATCTTTGGAAAGGTTTGAAGTTGTGGTGATCTGCTGGTTTAAGTGCTACAAAGATAGTTATGGGCCTAAGGCAACGGCTGGGCAACAAGGGATAAGGAAGGACACGTGGGAAGTGTCAGGTGATGGTTAAATTTCTAAAAGGCCAGGTGTAAGAAAAGGAAGTCAGGTAGTTGCTTGCAGGAGTGAGTTTAACCAAAGTAGGAGAGTGGCAGCGTAGCATATGAGTTCTGTGGTAAGATAGATAAACCTCTTGAGGGAAAGTTTGGAGTGATTCGGGAATTTTAGTGGACGATGATGGGGTCCACAGACTTAAATTGAAATATTGGCTATTTCGGCGGAAGGTTGGATACAACCGAGAGGAGTTGTTCGGGATGAAGAAGGATGCAATATAACGGTAATTTGGAAGATATTGTCGTGCATTTAGTAGATGTCCATGAGGAGCGGACGGACTGGTAAAGTTGATAATTGAGGACGGGCGTAGGATATGGTATTGATGTCGTAGAGATTGTGCAGTACAATGTCGTTGGAAGGTGTCAGTTGGTAATTTTGGCATGCGGTTATCTCCCGTGAGCAGGTTAGCGGTCGTGTGATTGGCAAAGTTTCTGCGAGGAATTTTATTGACCATCCAGTAAGAGATCGAATATGCGAATGATGCTAGAGACTCAGAGTGCTTGTGAAATGCTAATGGAAAGATTTCAAGGAATTTGGAAAGTTGGTTATGCAGGATCATGCCAACAATGAAGGAATATTCTTGGTGAGTTCCAGATTTGTGTAATAGCGGTTTCAGGCTAAGTGGGAGAGTTCCACCGCCTACGATTGGGTTGCATGGTTATCTACTGGCGTAAAATCTGGTTATCGGCATATTTGTGGGTTATTATAGCTAGGGGAAGAAGACAGGGGTGGTAATTGAGCATAGGATTTGATAAATGTGTGCAAAGGTTGGTCTTATTGAATCAGGTTCAGGCTTTAGGAAAAAAAAATTCAGGATTTATGCTTTGTACAGAGGTGATGTATAGGGGAAGTTATTCAGTCGGGTGCTTAATTAAGATGGGTGTTCATATGCCAGCGAAGCTTTGGAGTTGATTATATTCGAGACCAAGACAAAGTGGGCGACTCTCAAAAACGGTCCTAGTGAATTCAAAGGTTAAAATGCGGTGCCTAAGGATTTCAAACCTGCGATATGGTTAAGAATCAAGCTTTTGTAGAGGATTATGATATGAGGCACAAAATGTTCTATGATATCTTCGACGTGCAGAGTAGAATTTGGAGGAAAATGACTTCGAATTTATGAAGGAATTGTTAGGATGGGTGTACCACTTGAAGATGCGAGTGTGCGTGTAAGGAGGGCATGCGACGGTTCATAGGTTTGGGGACAATGTGGTCTCGTGGAATGGGGTCACTCAGGATGAGTGCGAATTGAGTTGTTATGAGTTGACTGGAGTTGTCATTAGTTCTAATTCAAGTTAAGGATAAAGTAGAAGAAGTTAGATTGATAGCAGTGATCAATTTCTTCAGCGTGATCAAGTTATGCATGTGATTTGTGACGGTACATGCGGGGTTTGACGACCGCCGTAATCGATTTTATTTGGAAATATCCAAGTATTTTGGGCCTGTTATGTGTAGGCGGATATCGAAAGAGTTATGGTGGTACAAACTATCACTTGAGCATTTGCATGTTTTGTGATTATGAGAATTCGCTCGTGTGTTGTTACGGTTCTCTTGAATTGGGTTAAGTAAAAGGTATTATATGATGAAGTGTTTACCTTATTAGTGGTTTAGGAGTTAGGACAAGATCCTGTGCTATTTCCTATTGGAATGATTAGGTGCAGTGAGCAGTATGGAATTTGAAGTAAGAATCAAGGTCGCAGATTGGTGTTGACAAGGATGTCGCGAGCTCGGATGAGCAAGGAAAGGGATTTGGATGTTTAGAGCAAGCAGGTATTGTCTTCGGCATCACCTGAGATCGGTGGTTGTGTAAGAGGCTTTGCGTTCTGGTTGCAGATTTCTTGGTTGGCTTTATAGCACTTGTGTGGATGGTGGTATGGATGTGTAGACTTTTTATCTAGTGCATAAGGTCATGGAAGTGTATTCCACGGGAGGATTTTATAGGGGTGACATGTCGTCACTTAATTGATTGAAGATTCAGACCAAGTATAAAGAAGTATAATGTTGTTTATTTGAGAGTTTATGCCTGGAGGGAGCTCAGTTCATTTGGTTGCGGATGTAGGGGTTTTTCTCCGGCTATGATGGTTGTTCTTGCTTTTATGAGAAAAGTGGGTCATTATGGACCCAGGTAAGGCTATCAGCCTAGTTCGGTGCGAGCGGAATCGGCTTGAAGGTTGTGAATGGATTTAAATATGATTATGGGCTCCATATGAGTCAGATGTGTTCATTTGAGTATATCGCCTCTCATGGAGGGGTATTAGAACATCAGGTGTTGTTCTATCTTCGTTCATTTCGGGTAATATTCTGTTGTGCCGTGTGAGTTGTGAAGACGACTTGATGATTTCTTATGTGTTGTGGTTCCGCGTAGTGATGATGATGTGTGAGAAGGATGGCTCTTGAGATTCAGAGTATGTATAGCGCACCTCAGTTGTGTTTGAGTTTTGTAGCGTATGGTTCTACCAGTCTCCCCAGGATGGTATTATGCACTTAGCGTGCTTGTGACCGATATTGAGTATTTTGTAATAATGAGCAATTTAGCTCGGTGTGTATCTCCTTATGTGAATTTTATGGTTGGATCAGGTGGCACGCCGCCACGGGTATGTTATTTGGATCGGGTTTCATGCCGCAACAATGTGATGTTGAGTGCGGTTCCTTATATTATTTTCTGGTGTTTTGTTTCCCATTTTTTTGAGGAAGGTCCATATTAGTTGCGTGAATTGAGTAGTCCCTTCCTGAGTCATTTCTTTATGTATCATGTTCGAGTTATGGCCTATTGGCGCATTGTGGCATCATGTGAGACTGTTAGTCGTGTCTGGGGTGACTTGTTGTCTGAGCAGTTCATACTGGGTGAGACGAGATTATTGGATCAGGGGTCAGTGCGATAAGATTATGTGAAGTATATTAAAGAACAAATACCATTATTTGGTTCATAATGAGGCGATGATTTTATTCGGGAGGAGAGGTTCAATGATTTGTTGAATTTGCAGTTGGTTATGGATTTCTACACACCTCCTCCATTGTAGTGGTATCATAAGTGTTATAGCAGGACCTATATATATGTCCTGAGGTGCATTGGGAGCATCAAATTCGTGGGGTTTTTGTTGTTAAGATCAGGGAATGTCATTATGGTTAGATGAGGAATTATGCGATGTATGGTGCTAATTCAGTAAAGGCAAGCCATCATGTTCCGGTACTTCATGTAGTGGTTAATTCGGTGTTCATACGTTGAAAACAAGCCTGGCAGAGAATTTCGGGTGTTTGAACGGGGTTCCAAGCTTATTGTATGAATAAAAGAGGATATCTTCAGATTTGTTCGAGCAAATGTACTCAACTGGGTTGTGGTAGCACGGGCAGGTGCACGAGGTGTTAAACACTGATTTCAGACAACTCCAGAGCAGTTCTTAGCGCCTTCGAGGACGAACGTATGTTTAAGTAGGAGAGCATATAACGACCCGACCGGTCGTTTTGAGCTCTAACGCGTCGTTTGTCGGTTTAAGGCCATGAGCAACGTCATTTCAGGTATCATGACTTTTAGGCGTGGTCGGAATTGAATTTCGGGAAGTTCGGAATCGATTTGGAAAGAACATTCTCATTTCGGAAGCCTTAAGTCGGAAGAATTGGCTAAGATTGGATTTTTGAGTAAACGACCTCGGAATCAGGATTTGAAGGTTCCAGCAGGTTTGTATGATGATTTTGGACTTGGGCGTATGTTCGGAGCGGGTTTTGGATGACCCGGGAGCGTCTCGGCGCATATTGTGGAAGTTAGTAATTTGGAAGAAATTTCATAAGTCTGGGTTGAAGTGCATTTCAGTACTATTAATGTCTGTTTGGGATTCCGAGTCTGGGAATAGCTTCGTATGGTGATTCTGGAGTTAGAAGCGCGATCGAAAGTGACTTCGGAGGTCCGTAGGTCTATTTGGAGTCATTTGGCTAAAGTTAGAAATTTGAAGGTTTTGAAGAAGTCCGAACGGAAGTGGAAATTTTGATATCGGGGTCGGATTCCGATTCCGAAAGTTGGAGCAGGTCCGTAATGTTGATTGTGACTTGTGTGCAAAATTTGGGGTCAATCGGACATGATTTGATAAGTTTCGGCATAGAATGTAGAAATTGGGATTTCTTAGTTTCATTAGACCCAAATTGGGGTGTGATTCGTGTTTTTACCGTTGTTTGATGTGATTTGAGGCCTCGACTAAGTCCGTGATATGTCTTGGACTTGTTGGTATGTTCAGACGGGGTCCCGAGGGGCTCGAGTGAGTTTCGGGGTGGTTTCGGACCATTTCTAGACAATTTTTAGCTGCTGGTTTTTGGCTACAACTGTGTGCTACGCGATCGCGGTGTATTGATCGCGATTGCGATGAGTAAAATGAGAGAAAGTGGCCAGTGAATCGCGATCGCAAGTACTTTCGCGATCGCGTAGAGGAAAGTTTCTACTGCACTGACCCGAATTTGGAAGCTTGTATCTTGCAATAGATAAAGAATTTGGAGATGATCCAAAAATGAAATTTGTAGAAATTTGTATCTAGTTTTCGGAAAATCAAACCATTTGATATGTGGAGTTGTTTCCAAAGAGTTATGATTGATACACTACAGCCTGTTCGGGAAGAGTTTGGAAATCGTATTGTGTTGCATAGGGATGACTTTGGAAGCTTATATCTCGTAATATATACAAAATTGGGAATTGATCAAAGAATTAAAGTTATATCTCTTGTTGTCTAGTTTTCAAAAAGTCAAACCATTTGAAATCTGGAGTTTTGTACAAAAAGTTATGACCATTATACTAGAGGCTGTCAGGAGGAGTTGGCCATTTGTTCTTCGCGATCGCGAAGGGCAGATTTTGGGCTGAGAAAAGTTGTGCTTCGCGATTGTGAAGTATTTCCCGCGATCGCGATGATTAAATTTCCTGGACAGAAGTTATATATCGAAGTTTCAACCATTTTTAGCATATTTGGAGCTATGGAGCTCGGATTAAGGCGATTTTTGAGGCGATTTTCACCATATGGAATGGGGTAAGTGCTTTCTTCACAATTTTGAGTTAAATACATGAGTATATATGTATTAGAACATGAAAATTAGTAGAAAATTTGGGCTTTTGGTGGAAAGATCTAGAATTTGTATTTTTTATTTTTACCACGAATTTTGGCATGGAATTTAGAGTAAATTATATATTGGAGTTAGTAAAGTCCTAGGTAATCTTTATCTTCGAAAAATTTAGGAATACGGGCACGTGGACCCGAGGGAAATATTGTCAACTTTTCGAGCGGGATTGGGAATTTATATAAATTGAATTGTTATAAGTATTAGAGTATATTTTCATTGGTTTGCCCGTTATTTGGATAGTTTTGGGGCGTTGTGCATCAATTTGAGCGTCGGAAGGGCTTGGAGACTGGTTATGAAACTTCGGAGTGAGGTAAGTCTCCTTTCTAACCTTGTAAGAGGGAATTTTTCCCGTAGGTGAAATAATTAAATATTTGCTACTATTTGTGGGAGGTACGTATGCACGAGGTGACGAGAGACCGTGCGTAGCTACTATTATGCTTATGTCCGGGTAGTCTAGGACCCAAAAGCATGTTTTATTGGCCGTACTTTTAACCGTACTGATGAAAATAAAGTGTTTAAACCTTATCGAACTTGGTAATGAATTTCTGGAAAAGATTTAAATACTATTTTCATGACCATTAAAAGAGAAATTGTCATTTACTTGATTACTTGTTTTCTTGAAGTAGTCGGGGTGGGCTGTTTGAATGTGCATGACTGTGTATGACCGCTTCATTATATTCCACGAGCGGGGTGATTTCTTTCACTACTTTCATGGGAGCGGGCCGTACGCCACTGCAGGTTAATAGATGCATCTATTGTTCGCGCCGTTCGACGCTTCGGCAGTGCACAATTTACATTTATGTTAGTTCGGGCCGTTCGACCCTCAGCATTACTTGCGCATGATATTTACTCCGTATTTGCTGTAATTTTTACCNTACTGGCCTGAAAATTTTAAATTGTCAACTGAAATGACGAGGATTTAAGAATATTAAATGTGAAAGAAGTTGCTATTTCCTGTCGCTACTTGTTAAATTGCCTATGATATCCATGCTTAGTGTCACCCTTAATTTCATTAAATTGACCTCTAGCAAGTGTCAAATTTGACCTCTAGTCACTACCTCTTCGAGGTTAGGCGGGATACTTATTGAGTACACGTTATTTTCGCACTCATGCTACACTTGATGTGCATTTTTATTGCACGGGTACATTCATAGATAGTGGCCATGCTTGACGCAGTGATGTGACTGACTAGGAGACTTAGACGAGCTGCACCATCCGGAGACGACCCGCAGCCGGCGGAGTCTTCCTTAGATGTATATTTATTTTAAATTCTTTGTCCAGTTTGTATTCCGGACAAGTATTGTAGTACATGTAAAATTCTTAGATATTTGCTCATGCACTTGTGACACCGGGTTCTGGGAGAAATTATGGGATATATTCACTATCTAAATTTTCCAAAGATATTGTTGATTTCTCAATGGAAGTTCGCTAATTATTATTTAAGAAAATAAAAAAGGAGTGACTTCAAGAATTTTAAAAATAAAGATTTTATTAACTATTTAAATGATTGGCTTGCCCGACAGTGGTGCCCACCGCCATCACGACTTTAATGGATTTTGGGTCGTTACACCCTTGGTATTTAGAAGTTTATCCCTTTGGATATATACCAAGAATTCAATTAAAAAAAAGATGATGTACGACGTTCTTGGAAGATGACGGATTAACTTTTTTTATGTTTTGATTTAGGTGAAACTCTTTTTTATACTAAAATACTTTAAAGTATACAAAACTATTTTCCACTCATTTAATTTTCTTACAATTTGACAAAAGAAATTTTATTCAATAAAATATAATTATAATCAAATATTTAAAATTTGCTATGAGATAATATTAAGAATTTAAATAAATAAAATATATGTGTTGTTGAAATAAATAATTAAGTATTTGGAATAGCTAATTAGCAAAAATCTAATTTTATTATTTTTTAAATAGATATATTTCAATAAAAAAAGATCACCGATGATGAAGAAATTAGAAAATAAAGTCGAAACAATTACAATATAGTAATAAAAATTAACTTGATTAAAACTCAAAATAGAAGAAATAAGAATGAAATAATAAGTATTCAAAATAAGTTGACATTTATTATTATTTTTATTTCTCATCTATTCCAATAAATGACCCTCTATATTTTTTTGTATACGTAATAAGTTATTGGTTGGAAAATACACATTCAGTATTAGTCAGTTTTAGACCTTACATTGTTACTTAATTATTTATTTTTTTCTATAAACTATATGACCAAGCCGTTCATTCCAATAACTCTAAAAGAAAGAGACAATTTGTTTAATTAGTGTTAATTTAATGACTGTTTGAAAAATTATAATAAAGATATATAATGATTTCGATCATATTTGATTTAATATTATGTCACAAAATTGACTACAATATTTGTAAGCTTACCTCAAAGGATATGCCCTTCAAATTAATATAAAATATATGTGCTTAAATTTTTTACGTGTGAACCAGTTTCTTTTAAAAACTATATGACGAATCTCTTTATTTCAAATCTCTAAAAAGAACATAATTAATTTTATTGATGGCCTTCTTAAGACTCATAATAAAAATATATAATAAATATCAGAATTTAATTACCAAAAAACAGATAAATCAATCATTTTAGAGTCAATATCATGTTATAGGAATTACTACAATTTTCGTAAGATTTTTTCAAAAGATATTCCCTTCAAATTAAGAAGAAATACATGTTCTCCAATCGAAATGTGTATCAATCATTTTACCCTTTTAAACTAAATTTTAGAATTGTTATAAAACTAATTATTTTCAAATATAACGACAGATGGAGTTAATCAATATTAGAATTATTTAAATACTAATTTCACTTGAATAATGATATATTGAAATAAATATACTCTTTCAAATATAATTCTGAGTCATTCTCCGATGTATTTTACTAGCTTACTTTAGTATTCTTGTTGAATATGTTTTCTCATTTTCAAGGCACTTTGATTTTTTGTTCATTTGAAATTCAAGGATTATTAGTTGTTTGATATGTGTGTGAAGTTCTATCTATTATTTATGTTTTCAATAACTATGTGCACTACTGAAACTGAAACTGAAAAGGAAGTATGCTAACTTTATTTATTAAAAAAGTGTCATAAATTTTAAGTTGAATAATTAATTGATGCTATGAGACGTTTTTTTCTTAATTGAATCAGTTATATGTACATTGTCAGTATTAATGACTAATGTCAAAAACTTATACTTTTATTTCATAACTAAAGCACTTATTGAGATAGGATATACGAGCGATGCACGTACTCTGAACGATTTTTTTATTATATTGAACGTAAAAATTCTTATTGTATAAAAATTATAGTTACAATTAAATATTTAAAACTTGGGATGAGCTATTATTAAGATTTGAATCAACAACAAGAAAATCTCTTTAACGTTAAAAACAATCCTAATTAACCAAAAAAGTCTTTGATTCAACTAATTTGCGAAAAATCAAAGTCATTCTTTTCGAAATTTATAATAAAATAGATTATATTATAGTAGTAAGAGTCAAACTATTAAAAATGTAAATGTTAAAAACAATGAGAATGAAACATTAGAAGATAAAATATATTCTAAGTTAGTTGCCATTAATTAATTTTCTTTCTGATATTCGTTCAAATAAATGACAACTCCCTCTACTTTTCTCTGTGCAAAGTTACTTATTTTAAAATATTAACTTAATGTAGACATTTTAATACTTAGCATTTGATAACTTGATTTACATGTTCTTCAAATACATATATTTTATTGATTGACGCTAACCAGCACACTAAAACTAGTATATATAGACACACAGAGTCTTGCTAACATACTAAGATAAAAGACTTTATATTGCAAAATATATTTTCACTTACGAGTAAAATGACCATTTTGTTTAAAGTTTATCAAGGAGTAGGAGATTAATAGGGGTGTTTTAGATAAAGCAAAAAATGGTACTTCATCATGTAGTAGGATGTTCAAAATTACAGAGTGTGGAGTATTTATGTTCGCATTAGGCAATGTATCTGCTTCTAGATTACTGTTACACGATTTGGTTAGTTTTTCAAACCAATTGCTCACTCTCGGCCCCTTGATAATTTCTAATAACCCCACCTGTACAAGTTTTCTCTGGGGTTTTTTTATTGAAGCCCTAACAACGTTGAGTGTGATAATGCCCATCTCTCGTGGATTCCATTTCACATAAATACTAGTATTATGTTGTTGAATGTCATTTTTCCCTAGGATGTCATAAGCTTCTACTGCTTTAGCAGTTGTACTGCAGACAGAAGTTAGTTCGTATTTACTGGTTAATGGAAGAATCATTAGACCCTTGAGTTATGATATCTTCCATCGGGAGTGAATGTGGTGATATAGCATGAGCTAGTGGAGAAAAGTCATGAGATCCCACATGAATCTGTCTTTGTCGTTTGTGCAGAGGGGGATGAAAGTGTTATTCATCAAACTAATGACATCTGAGAGAGGTGGAAAGACCGTGATTTAAGATTCCACACCTCATTAGACAACAAATTATTAACCTTAATATTCTCATCAATAAATATAAAACCGATTGAATTATATATGGAGTCTCATCAACTAAAACTAAATTTTCCGTTATATCAATTATGTTTGGACTCATATATGGAATTACTATTTACTGAAAAAGGTTTTGATTTTTCGACGACCAATATGATTTAACTTTAATTTGGAACATTTCAATATTTTATTCACTCAGTTAACAAAAATATGACAATGACTATGACTGATGATGATTTTTTCTCACATATTAATAGAATATATGAAAACATGTACATAAATTGCCAAATAAGGAGATATCAGTAAAAAACTGACTTTACGCAAAAACATATGACTGAAAAAGTTAACTATATGAGTGAAATTTTGAGTGCCAACATTGGGTGAAATTTAAAGGTTCGAGTTGTGAAATTATGACAAAATGCGAGCAAGCAGACAAACCTTTCCATCTATGAAAATGTGCATGCTAATTTACATGTTACTATTATATTTGGTATTTCAACTAGAATCTCCATCTGATTATTTCTACTATGGTATTTGATAAAAAAAATAATTTTATGTCTTCTTATTAATATTTTATAGTTTCTCTTCAGAGTTGTACTGTTGCAGTGTGTAATGTTTTATTATAAAGAATTCTCTGTTATCAATCGAACACCTCAGATGTATCATCAAATTTATGTTTTAGTTTTCCAAGTCTTCTTGGAACTGGATTTCATATGAGAAGTTGGACGTATATTGGATGAGTGAGTGAAGTAGATAGGGCGCATATAGTAATATGCTACGCCTCTTTTTATTTTATTTTAGGGATCTTGTAATTTCTAATCCTTTTTAATCTATCCATAATTTTTTTAAAGATATATTTGACCTACTTCTCCTTTTATATTTGTTACTTTTAAACCGTTCCTTTGAATTTTTCTTTATTCTGAATATAATATAATCGGTATATACTATATTTATTTGTTCTTTTGCTCTTATAGTAAGTTCATGCTATTGTTTTTAATTATGACTAAAAGGAGAAACGTGAAAATATAATAAGATCTCTTAGTTATGTGTCAGACATACAAATACTTATACACACATAGAGAAAGGAGAAATAGGAAATTAATAATATACAAAAGTAGTTACTACATAGAAGATGCACTGTATGGAAGAGCTATATCTCCTCGGAGTTGCTAGAGCTGTTGAAGTAATTTTTATTGCTTTGGCAATACATTGCATAAGTTGCTTGTGCTTATATTAGAGAAGACCTCGTCAGACGAGTCTTTAACACTCGATGATTTTATTATCAATCTAAATGCTTCATACTCAATAGTAACTTAAGTTGAGATGTACATGTTTGATTTTTTTTTTTTTGTTTGTTTAATACTAAAGTTCATTGTATCAAGATCATTTATTTACATAGTAGTCAATGCGAGATTGATAAGTGGGGATTTTGACTACTTATTAGCATCTTTTAGCTTTTTTTTTAGTTCAAAAGTATTGAATTGTGTTCCCGAAACTAATGAAATTACATGCTGGAAGTTTGGTCTCCCGAAATGAAATACGACTCAAAAGGAATGTTCTGAAGCACAAAGCAATAAAGGGCACAGAAGCACAAATGTGCCACCCGCAGAAGGAACTCCGCGCAGAAGAAATTGTGAACCGCATAATTCCATTTGTGGCCGCAAACCAAGAAGAAAACTTTGGCAGATCCTTCAGCAATGTGTAGACCACATATGAATTGTGCGGCCGCAGGACTAGGCTAAGAGTCGAAGATCAGAGAGTATACAGAAAACCAAGTCCAGGAGCCTTTGTGAATTGCGGACTGCACAAGAAATGTGCGGCCACAGAAGATCGCCTCGCAGCCGCAGAAGATCGCCTCGTGGCCGCAGTCCATAAATGTGCGGCCACAGAAGATTGCCTCGTGGCCGCAAAAGATTGCCTCGCGACCGCAATTTAGAAATGTGCGATCGCAGAACTCCATTTCCTGCCAGCTGAAGAAATCTGCGGGGCGCACATGGAATTGTGCGGCCGCAGAACCTCCCGAGGGGCATTTTCGGCCCTATATAAATAGAGAGTTTCACAAAATTAGGCAAAGTTTGAATATCTGAAGCTGCTGTAGCCGTTTTTCTTTATTACTTTAGAAAGTTTTACATTATTTTGGTGTTTTAACATTAGATTTTATTATTTAATCTTCCATTATGAGTTTAATTAGTTTTTCTTCTCTATTTTCTGTAATTTTCATTATTAGTAGATAATCTTTTACTACCTCCTGCACGAGGTTGTTTCAGTGGTCAGTCCAGCTGATCTGGTCGGAGCCAGCCACAACAGCCACGTCCTTCGAGAGCTTATTTTGAGTGTGATGACACTTGCCACATGGTGAGGGATTTCCCGGACTTAGGAGGGGTGCACCCTCACAGACTACTCAGGCACCGCGTGCTCCACCAGGTCTTTACGTTCTTGTTACCGCACCAGCTACCACTCCACCTGCTCAGCCAGCTCAGGGTGGAGGTCGGGCATGTAGAGGTCGCCCAAGAGGGGGAGTGGGAGTCCAGGTTAGATATTATGCTCTTCCTGCTCGGACGGAGGCAGTTGCATCTGACTCTATAATTACAGGTATTGTTCTGGTATGTCATATAGATGCATCAGTCTTAGTTGATCCAGGCTCCACTTATTCCTATGTGTCATCTTATTTGTATCCCGTGATTCTTTGAGTTCGCCTGTTTATGTGTCTACACATGTGGGATATTCTATTGTCGTTGACCGCGTGTATCAGTTGTGTTTGGTTGTTCTAAGCGGTTTTAGGACAAGAGCCGATTTATTATTGCTCTGTATGGTAGAATTTGATATTATTTTGGGCATGGACTGGTTGTCGCCCCATTATGCTATTTTTTATTGTCACGCCAAGATCGTGACGCTGGCTATGCCTCGATTACCACGGTTAGAGTGGAGAGGTACCTTAAATTATGTTCCTAGAATAATTATTTCACTTTTAAAGGCTCAACTAATGGTTGAGAAGGGGTGTGATGCGTATCCAAATTATGTGAGAGATGCCAGTGTTGATACTCCTACCATTGAGTCAGTTTCGGTAGTGAGGGACTTTCCAGATGTATTGTCGGCAGATCTTTCGGGCATGTCGCCCGACAGATACATCGACTTTGGTATTGATTTATTACTGGGCACTCAACCCATCTCTATTCCTCCATATCGTATGACTCTGCCTGAGTTGAAGAAGTTAAAAGAGCAGTTATACGAGTTTCTTGATAAGGGCTTCATTCGGCCTAGTGTGTCGCCTTGGGGTGCTCCAGTCTTGTTTGTGAAGAAGAAGCATAGTTATATGCGCATGTGTATCGACTATCGCCAGTTGAACAAAGTTACAGCGAAGAACATGTATCCACTGCCTCGTATTGATGACCTATTTAATCAGTTACATGTTGCAGTGTGTTTTTCGAGATCGGCTTGCGTTCAGGCAATCATCAGTTGAAGATTCGGGAGCCATATATCCCGAAGACTGCTTTCAGGACTTGGTATGGTCACTACGAGTTCCTTGTGATGTCATTCGGGCTGACCAACGCCCCAACAACATTCATGCACTTGATGCACAATGTATTCTGTCCCTATCTTGACTCTTTCATCATTGTGTTTATTGACGATATTTTGGTATACTCCTAGAGTCGGGAGGATCATGAGCGACACCTGAGGACCGTGCTTCAGACCTTGAGAGAAAAGAAATATGCAAAGTTTTTGAAGTGTGAATTCTGGCTAGATTTAGTTGCATTTTTGGTTCATGTGGCATCGAGTGATAGGATCAAGGTACATCCGAAGAAGATTGAAGCAGTGCAGAGTTGGACCTGACCGTCCTCAGCTACGAATATCCAGAATTTTCTTGGTTTGGCGGGGTAATACCGTCGATTTGTAGAGGGTTTATCATCTATTGCAACATCTATGACCTACCTGACCCAGAAGGTTGCTCTGTTTAGGTGGACAGAATAGTTTGATGAGAGCTTTCAACAGCTCAAGACTGCTTTGACTACAACCCTAGTATTGGTATTGCTTACAGGTTCGGGGTCTTACACTGTATATTGTGATGTGTCGCGTATTGGTCTCAGCACGGTGTTGATGCTGGACGGTGGGGTGATCGCCTACACGTCTTGACAGCTAAAGGTGCATGAGAAGAACTATCTTGTCCGCGGTCTTGAATTAGCAGCTATCGTTCATGCCTTAAAGATTTGGTGGCACTATTTGTACGGTGTCCCTTGTGAGATCTACACAGACCGCCGGAGTCTACAACATCTGTTCAAACAAAATGATCTTAACCTGCGTCAGTGGAGGTGGTTGGAGCTGCTTAAGGATTATGATATCACCATTTTGTACCATCCCGAGAAGACCAATGTGGTGGCTGATGCCCTGAGTCATATGGCAGAGAGTTTGGGCAGTCTAGCATACCTACCAGCAGTAGAGAGGCCATTGGTATTGGATGTTCGGGACTTGGCCAACCAATTTGTTAGATTGGATGTTTCCGAGCCGATTTCGTCTTATGTGGTTTCTCAGTCTTCTCTTTATAATCGTATCAGAGAGCGTCCATATGATGACCCCCTTATGCTTGTCCTTAAGGACATGGTTCAACATGCTGACACTAAGGAGGTCATTATTGTAGATGATGGGGCATTGAGGATGCATGGCAGGCTATGTGTGCCTAATGTAGATGGCTTGCCTGAGTTGATTCTCCAGGAGGCTCACAGTTCACGATACTCCATTCATCCAGGTGCCGCGAAGATGTATCAGGACTTGAGGCAGCACTATTGGTGGAGGCGTATGAAGAAGGACATAGTAGAATATGTAGCTCAGTGCCTAAATTGCCAGCATGTGAAGCATGAGCATCAACGACCGGGTGGATTGCTTCAGAAGTTAGAGATTCCCAAGTGGAAGTGGGAGCGGATCACTTTGGATTTTGTTGTCGGGCTCCCATGGACTCAGAGGAAGTTCAATGCAGTTTGGGTGATTGTGGATAGATTGACCAAGTTAGCTCATTTCATTACTGTGGTTACTACTTACTCCTCGGAGCAGCTGGCTCAGGTTTACATTCGTGAGATTGTCAGGCTTCATGGCGTACCGGTATCTATCATCTCTGACCGTGGTACGCAATTTACTTCGTGGTTCTAGAGTGATGTACAATATGAGTTGGGTACTCAGGTGGAGTTGAGTACAACATTTTACCCTCAGACAGACGGGCAATTTGAGCGCACTATTCAGATATTAGAGGATATGCTTCGTGCGTGTGTGATGGATTTTGGGGGTTCTTGGGATCAGTTATTTCCACTTGCAGAGTTTGCCTACAACAACAGTTATCAGTCGAGTCTTAAGATGACACCATATGAGGCTTTGTATGGTAGACGATGCCGGTCTCCAGTGGGTTGGTTCGAGCCGTGCGAGACTTGGCTTTTGGTACAGACTTGGTCCAGGATGCTTTGGAAAAGTTTAATTGATTCAGGATCGACTTCGTACAACCCAGTTCAGACAGAAGATTTATGAGGATTGGAAGGCTCATGATGTTGCATTCATGGATGGGGAGCAGGTCTTCCTCCGAGTTTCGCCCATGAAGGGTGTTATGAAGTTCAGAAAGAAGGTGAAGTTGAGCCCTAGGTATATCGGGCCTTTTAAGATTTTTGAGAGGTTTGGAGAGGTGGCTTACAAACTTGCACTACCACCTAGTCTCACTGTAGTTCATCCAGTGTTCCATGTTTTATGCTTCAGAAGTATCATGGTGATTCGTCTCATGTGTTAGGCTTCAGCTCAGTCCAGTTGGACAAGGATCTATATTATGTTGAGGAGTCGGTGGACACTTTGGACAGGCATGTTCAAAAGTTGAGGTCAAGGAACATCGCTTCGGTGAAAGTTCAGTGGAGGGGTCATCCGGTTCAGGAGGCGACTTGGGAGACCAAGCATGATATGCGCAGCCATTACCTCATCTTTTCACCACTTCAGGTATGTCCCTATAATCGTTCGAGGACGAATGATTGTTTTAAGAGAGGGAGGATGTAATGATCCGGCTAGTCGTTTTGAGAGTATTAGCCCTGATCTCCTAATTATTGTCCCCTCTACTTTATTTTATGCTTACTTGACTTTCTGGAGTGCTTGGTGTCGGGTTCGGGAGAGTTTTAGAGTGGAATGGGACACATAGTCCCTAAGTTTGAAGTTTGAGTTATAAGACTTGACCGTAGTTTGATCTGTGTGAAGACTACTCCAGAATAGAGTTTCATCGGTTCCAATAGCTCCGTATGGTGATTTTGGTCTAAGGTGCGTGTCCGGAGGTTGATTTGGAGGTCCGTAGGTGATGTTGGCATCATTTGGAGGAAGTTGGAAAATTGAATGATTCTTAGAAAGTTTGACCAGGGTTAGACTTTTTGATATGGGGTAGGATTCTGATTCTGGAAGTTGGAGTAGGTTCGTAATGTCAAATGTGACCTGTGTGCAAAATTTGAGGTCAATTAGACTTGATTTGATAGGTTTCGGCGTCAGATGTAGAAGTTCGAAATTTTTAAGTTCATTAGGCTTGAATCGTTGTGCGATTCTTATTTCAGTGTTGTTTGATGTGATTTAAAGGCTCGACTAAGTTCAGATGATGTTCCAGGACAGGTTGGTACATTTAGTTGAGGTCTCGGGATCCTCGGGTGGATTCTGGATGGTTAACGAATAAAATTTGGACTTGTGATAATGGCTGAAGGCACCAGTTTAGTGCAATCGCACCTGCGCAAGATTGATCACAGGTGCAAGCTCATTGAAGCGAGCAATTGGGCGCAGATGCGAGGCTGGAGGAAGTGGCCTATGGTCGCAGGTGCAACGTGAAGTCTGCAGATGCCGAGTTGCTTCTACGGAGGATTGAGCACAGAAGCGGAAAGGAAAGGGAGGCCTGGTAATCGCAGAAGCGCAGACCTTCCGCAAAAGTGGAAGCACATATGCAGTTTTCCCTTCACAGAAGCGCAAGCGCAATGAGCGTAGGGTGCCGCAGAAATGAGTTTGGTGGCTTAAGTAATGGTTGCACCTGCGATGGGAATTCCGCAGGTGCGGAGCCGCAGATGCGGCTGAGGCCTCGTAGAAGCGATATCGCTGGGCAAAAAGGGGCCAATTCCAAGGGTTTAATTTCATTCTCCATTTTTGAACCTAGAGAGCAAGAATTGAGGAGAAATTTCGAGGGATTTTTCAGAGGAAATATTTAGGTGAGGATTCTTAACTTGTTTTTGATTAATTTCTACTAAGATATCATTTATTCTTCATTTAATTAAGGACTTGGGTTGAGAAAATTGTGAAAAAGGTGGAAACAATCTTTAGGCCGAATTTTAAGTTTTTGATCGAGAATTTTGTCACGACTCAAACTGGAGGGTCATGACTAGCACCCGGCCCATACTTGCCGAGCACCAACATACATTTTATCTAACCTTCCTTATTATCTTTAAGGGCCGACGAGATCATTATAAAAGGTAGATATGGATCATGAACATCAAACAATGAAAGATAGTGGAATGAACATACATAACATGGGGATGACAAGACTGGCAAGAAACTACCTATAAGGTACGAGCTACCACGCTTCCATGAAAGACTATACAACAAAAATCAGCCGACAAGGCATACCAAACTATACATGAGTCGACATCAGTCTATAAGCCTCTAAATGAGCATAAGTGATGCAACATTGCTGGAAAAGAGCCCCGACATACCCATAATATCTATAACAAAAAATGCATACCAAGACCACGTCAAGTCCGGAGAAGGGATCTTGCCAATAACCGCTGAACTGGGAAGCCTACTGTGGTGGGGGAGCTGTGTCTACCTGTCTATCAGGACCTGCAGCACGACATGCAGCATCCACAAATAAAAAGGATGTCAGTACGAATAAGGTACTGCGTATGTAAGGCAGGAAAGCATAAGTAAGAACAGTAATGTAAACAGGGATAGAGTATATACAACCTCTAACATCTGGGTACCCCTGAGGGCTACTGACATGAAATGCGTGATACATACATATATATACATAAACTTTTAAAACATACGCCTTTGTGGGAAACATCATCATCATATCATACCCGGCCGTAATAGGCTCGGTAAAACATACCCGGCCACGTGGAGCTCAGTAAACCCAACTGACCAGTGGTTGCACAATAGCTTCTGTACCTGGCCGACTATAGCGCGGATCGGTATATATATATATATATATATATATATATATATATATATATATATAATGCATGTAGGACTCATTGGAATTATATTGTGAATCTTTCAGAGTGACGTAAGGTCGATATTATCCGTACATGTTATTAAGACTATCTCTTCATTATGAATCTTATAAGAATCAGGAAGTACCAACAACATTGAGAACATAAGAATAAGAGAAGCAACCTCAACATGAATTGTTCCATAAGAAGTGAAACAATGTAAGTACTACTAGCTTTTACGAGTAGAGTATCTTTGGAAGCTCGTTCATCGCATTATATACAATCGGAGTCATGAAAAATAAGGAAAGGGATAACATGACATACCTTGTATATATACTGCCCAACCTCAAGATATGCAAATGTCACGACTCCTTAGTCTACAATAAGAGAAGTGACATAATCGTTATCGTTTAAGCATCGTACCTATTATGTATCGACCACAACCTATTTTACAATGAAACGGACAGAACCTCCCCTATATATATGCCTTCACACAAGTCAAAACAATCATCAAACATCCCAACATACCTATATCACTTAGTGTCAAACAATCCGAAAATGTTACGGCGAACGACCAAAAAACCACCCTTCCATTATATAGTGTTTATCCACACCCTTTCTCCTATAAACTCCATAAAAACAGTAGCAAAAGAGACAAATTAATAGCAACATGAAACAGCCCACAAAACAGTCCCACAAGTTCACAAACTCAAAATTAATTTTTCAGTTTACTAAAACACGTTTCGACTTGTCTTTTCTTTCAAATTGAGAAACACAAACAAAAGTACATACTTAAGCCTCTTATAAAATAAACCATCCATGGATTCAACTTAAAAATAAGTTCACAACCAACCAACCATGACGCAACAACAAACAACATACCACTCTTTCGAAACTCGCTAGGTTTAGTCTTTACGATCGAGTTACGACTCACAAACGCATAGATAATGGAAGGAGAAGTATAAACTTACCTTGTACTGAGTATAACCCAAGAAATCTGGTCCTTCTTCATTAAAAATCAGTACCTCAATGCAGCTACAAGAAGGATAAAGAGAAACTAGCAAGCTGTCTGGGCTTTTTGACAGTAGAATCACGTCGTAACACCCGAAATACCCTAGGGTTTGTGTGGAAATTTTGGGGAGGAGTTGTAGGGGTTCAATTTGGTTTTCAGGGTCTGAAATATGGGTGAAATAACTAGTTTATAAGCCCTTAAAAGTCCTCTCTTGGCCGACTTTGGGTCTTTTAATTGAGTCCTCTCATTTTGGCAAGTAGGTGATGCACCTACTTGTCACCTACCAATCTGCGCAGTCTTGCGAAAATGCAAATATCTCTATATTCCGAGATCGTATTGACGAATGATTTAATGCGTTGGAAACTAGACTCATAGATCTTCAATTTTGTGGGTATATCATCCCGTAATTCCAAGTAAATTGGTATAAAAGCTTAGTAATATTTGGTTAAAGTTTAAGTAAAATTATGAACATAAGTTGCGACAACTTTTGTCGATTTTTGTTTCATAACTCGTTTGACTTCAAGACTTATGATACGGATATTATATGATTCAAATACCTTAAAATACGACCTCTTGATAATATTATCACCCCTAGGTTTACTCAAAAATACAGGTTACAACATCTTTGATTCGTTTAACTTCTAATACTTGTTAACCACCCTTATACACCCTTGTATCATTTAAGACCAATAGGATTAACTTCTTATCATCTCAAAGATAATCTCTTCTCAGATTTACGTCGACTAACTTATGGCATGAACCAACATACATGAATATGGGTTGTAACACTCTCCCCCCTTAGGAACATTCTTTCACGAATGTAAGGGTATATGGGGAGTCTAACTCATCGTGGATTCCAACGGAAATTTCCGAACGGGTTTCCCCCTATAAAATGGATACTAGCCAAACTTGCAAGCAATTAAACCCAACGTATAGTCTCATAAGGATATACCAAGCATTATGGATATGTACATTATCTGTATATCACCATTTTGTATTAAGGAAGAGTATTCTCAAGCCACTACTTACCTCATAGAGCCATTTCACCTTCTAATGTGTCCTGCGTCCCCCCGACATCCTCGTTATCTTGAATCTGGAACAAGTAAGGGTATTTATACTTCATTTCCTCTTCTGCTTCCCATGTAATTTCTTCCTTATTCTTATTCATGCACAATACTTTGACGGAAGCTACATCCTTTGTTCTCAGCTTGCGGACTTGTCGATCTAATATAACCACTGGTACTTCTTCATATGATAGGTCCTCTGTAACTTGTACATCTTTGATAGGGATGACCCGAGAAGGGTCTCCAATACATTTCCTCAACTTAGATACATGGAATACCGGGTGGAAAAATTCAAATTCGGATGGCAGTTCTAACTCATAAGCAACCTGTCAAATTCGTCGAAGAATTTTGTACGGACTGATATACCGCGGACTCAGCTTACCCTTCTTCCCAAAACGTATAACACCCTTCATCGGCAAGTAGGGGTGTTCAAAACCGAAACCGAAGTTTAATGGCTTATTGGTATCGGGTTAACATTTTAATGAACGGGAAACAGATTGAATTTTTTTTATTAACGGCTTATCGATTTGGGGTCGTATTATTCAATTTTCTTAATGGATAATTTGTTAACCCGTTAAGAATATATATATATATATATATATATATATATATATATATATATATATATATATATATATAAAATTTCAAAAACCCCTCCACTTCCAATACTCTATCTCTAACGCCTAATTCCTAAATACGTATACTACAACCTTTAATACCGTGTGACTGAAGAGTTGAATTCTTGAATTCTCTCCAGTTCGTAACTTCCAAGGATGTGGCATAACTATACAGTATTACAAATGACAACTCCATTTTTCTTGCTTGTCCTTTTGTTTGGGAAATTTGCACTGCAAAAAACCATTCTTTTCCTCTCTGATTACTTTAATGTCCACAATAAATGAAAATCATCGACCAACATAGATTAAAGTCAAATCTGATGGACTCAAGAAACTAGAAAACACCATGATAAACAAGAATCAATATTTCTAAGGTCTAACCTCACAAAGGAGATACAAGTTCAAATGCGTTAACAGAAAATATAGATTGAATTAGGCCGATAAAACGCCCGATAAGAGCTAAACCGATACCAATCCTCCATATATCTTATTGGGGGGCTAGCGGATTAATACATTTAAAAGCCGATAATCGATAAGCCTAACCGTTAAGAGTAAATAACCACCCATCCGTCCGATAAGAAGCCCTATCGGCGAGATCCTTAGGAAAACCCAATCACCAACCTCAAACTTCAGATCACGACATCGGACATCGGAATAAGACTTTTGCCTGCTTTGCGCCATCCTCAGCCACTCTTGTATCAGTTTCACCTTCTCAATGGCTTGGTGAATCAAATCTGGACCATATAGTTCTGTTTCACCGACTTCGAACCATCTAAGTGGTGATCTACATCTCCTCCCATATAGTGCCTCGTACGGGGCCATTTTATTACCGGAATGTAGCTATTATTGTAGGAAAATTCTATGAGTGGAAGATGGTCATCCCAATTCCCCTTGAAATCCAGAACACTTGCTCGTAGCATATCTTCAAGTGTCTGAATGGTACGTTCAGCCTATCCGTCAGTTTGTGGATGAAATGCAGTGCTGAGATTCACTTGTGTGCCTAAACCTTTCTGAAAAGAACTCCAAAAGTTAGCCACAAATTTCGCTTCTCAGTCTGATATAATAGGTACCGCCACACCATGAAGCCTAACAATCTCATTGATATACAACTTCGCAGAATCTTCAGCTTTGTAAGTTGTCTTAACTGACAGAAAATGGGCACATTTTGTAAGTCGATCAACTATCACCCATATGGAGTCAAACTTATGATAAGAGCAAGGTAATCCAATAATGAATTCCATATTAATCACCTCCCATTTCCAGGTCAGAATCTCTATATTCTGAAGCAATCCACTAGGTTTCTGATGTTCGATTTTTACTTGTTGAAAATTAGGACACTGGGCTACAAATTCTGCAATAGACTTCTTCATGTTATCCCACCAATATTGCTCCTTAACATCATGATACATCTTTGTCGAGCCGGGATGGATGGAATATGGAGATTGATGAATCTCAATCATAATCTTCTCTCTCAACCCTTCCACATCAGGCACACATAACCAACCCTAGTATCTTAGTTCCCCATCTGCTCCGATCTCAAAAGCCGTAATTTTACACTGTTGAATGCTCTCTCTCAATCGCACTAAGGTAGGATCTTCATATTGCCGTGCTTTTACCTCGACTATCAAATATGATTCTGATGTATTATGTACAGTAACCCCTCCGTCATCAGAGTCTAACACTCTAATTCTCATGTTGGCAGCTGATGAAGCTTTTTAGTCAACCCCTTTCTACCTGCCTCAATGTGTACTAAGCTTCCCATTGACTTACGACTGAGAGCGTCTGCCACAACATTGGCTTTACTGGGATGGTACAATATCTCAACATCGTAATATTTCAGTAATTCAAGCCACCTACGCTGCCTCAAATTCAACTCCTTCTGCTTGAAGATGTATTGTAAACTCTTGTGATCTGTGTACATGTCAACATGGACGCCGTATAAGTAGTGCCGCCATATCTTCAAAGCATATATTACTGCAGCCAATTCCAAATCATGGGTTGGTGTAATTCTTTTCATGCTTCTTCAATTGTCTTGATGCATAAACAATCACCTTCCCATGTTGCATCAATACGCACCCTAAACCTATACCTGAGGCATCACAATATACCACATAACCTTTTGTTCCTTCTTGGAGAGTAAGCACTGGCACGGATGTCAATCGATTCTTTAACTCCTGAAAACTTCATTCACAAGCGTCAGACTGCTGGAATTTAGTAGCTTTCTGTGTTATCTTAGTCAATGGTGCTGATATAGAGGAAAACCCTTATACAAATCGCCTATAATATCCTGCTAACCCCAGGAAGCTGCGGACTTCTGATGGTGTTGTAGGTCTCGGTAAATTCTTTACTGCATCGATCTTTTGAGTGTCGACACCAATACCCTCATCAGATATCACATGGCCAAGGACTGTTACTGAGTTCAGCCAGAATTCACATTTGGAGAGCTTAGCATATAACTTACGATCCTGAAGCGTCTTTAATACGATCCGCAAGTGGCCCGCATGTTCCGCCTCCGAAAGAGAATACACCAAAATGTCATCAATGAATACGATCACGAACACATCAAGATATGGACTGAATACAGTATTCATGAGATCCATAAAAGTTGCTGGGGAATTTGTTAGCCCAAAAGACATCACCAAGAACTCAAAGTGCCCATATCTTGTCCGGAAGGCCGTCTTTGGAATATCCTTCTCCTTAACCCTCACCTGATGATACCCTGAACGTAAGTCAATCATGGAGAAATACTTGGCACCCTGACGTTGGTCAAACAAGTCATAAATCCTTGGAAGTGGGTACTTGTTCTTTATGGTAAACTTATTCAATTGTCGATAATCAATACACATCCTTAACGACCCGTCTTTCTTCCGCATAAACAGGACTGGAGCACCTCAAGGTGAAGTGCGAGGCCTAATAAAGACCTTATCCAGTAAGTCCTTCAACTGCGCCTTCAACTCCTGCAACTCTGTCGGGGCCATCCTGTATGGAGGAATAGATATAGGTTGAGTGTAAGGAAACACACCAATGCTAAACTCAATCTCCCTTTCAGCAGGAAGGCTTGGGAGTTCATCTGGGAAAACTTACGGAAATTCATTGACCACAGGGATTGATTGTAGAGTAGGCGGCTTTGACTCCGCATTCCTAACGCGAACGAGATGATAAATGTAACCTTTTGAGATCATCTTCCTTGCCTTAAGATAGGAAATAAACCTACCTTTCGGCATAGCAATGTTCCCTTTTCATTCGATGACGGGTTCATCAGGAAATTGAAACCTAACCATATTCGTGTGACAATCAACATTTGCATAGCATGAGGCCAACCAGTCCATTCCCATTATCACGTCAAAATCAACCATTTCTAATTCAAATAAATTCACCAAGGTTTGGCGACTACAAACCATCACTGTGCAACCTCTATATACCCTTCTAGAAATCACAAAATCTCCTATAGGAGTAGATATCGCAAGTGGTTTACTTATCAATTTAGGTTCAACGCCAAACATATTAGCCACAAAGGGTGTAACATATGATAATGTAGATCCCGGATCAATCAACACATATACACCGTAAGAAAACACAGACAATATACCTGTAAAAACATCCTGAGACGACTTAAGATCCTGTTGACCTACTAGAGCATAGGTTCGATTTTGAGCACCACTCAAACTCGGCACTACACCTCTACCTCTACCACGACATGTCGACTGCTGAAAACCCCGTGCTGGAAGTCGAACTGATGAGGAAGAACTAGACAAAAATCCAGTTGGTTGAGCCATACCACCACCTTCTCTGTCAGGACAATCCCGCATCATATGGCCAGGCTGTCCGCAAGAATAGCATGCATCATAACCTCGACGACACAGTCCAAAGTGGGCCTTGCCGCACTGATCACAAAAGGGTGTTTGGGGTCTCTTCTGACTATTATCCTTATGATATTGCGAGCCTGCTGACCGCGAACTCTGACCTGGACCAGAATAGGTAAATCGATCATATCGAGGCCTATGAAACTGTGAGAGTTCATCTGGGAAAACATATGGGAATTCATTGACCACAGGGATTGATTGTAGAGTAGGCGGCTTTGCCTCCGCATTCCTAACGCGAACAAGATGATAAATGTAACCTTTTGAGATCATATTCCTTGCCTTAAGATAGGAAATAAACCTACCTTTCGGCATAGCAATGTTCCCTTTTCATTCGATGACGGGTTCATCAGGAAATTGAAACCTAACCATATTCGTGTGACAATCAACATTTGCATAGCATGAGGTCAACCAGTCCATTCCCATTATCACGTCAAAATCAACCATTTCTAATTCAAATAAATTCACCAAGGTTTGGCGACTACAAACCATCACTGTGCAACCTCTATATACCCTTCTAGAAATCACAAAATCTCCTATAGGAGTAGATATCGCAAGTGGTTTACTTATCAATTTAGGTTCAACGCCAAACATATTAGCCACAAAGGGTGTAACATATGATAATGTAGATCCCGGATCAATCAACACATATACACCGTAAGAAAACACAGACAATATACCTGTAACAACATCCTGAGACGACTTAAGATACTGTTGACCTACTAAAGCATAGGTTCGATTTTGAGCACCACTCAAACTCGGCACTACACCTCTACCTCTACCACGACATTTCGACTGATGAAAACCCCGTGCTGGAAGTCGAACTGATGAGGAAGAACTAGACACAAATCCAGTTGCCTGAGCCATACCACCACCTTCTCTGTCAGGACAATCCCGCATCATATGGCCAGGCTGTCCGCAAGAATAGCATGCATCACAACCTCGACGACACAGACCAAAGTGGGCCTTGCCGCACTGATCACAAAAGGGTGTTTGGGGTCTCTTCTGACTATTATCCCTATGATATTGCGAGTCTGATGCCCGCGAACTCTGACCTGGACCAGAATAGGTAAATTGATCATACCGAGGCCTTTGAAACTTTGGAGGAGCACTAGCTACATGTGGTGCTGAACTCCTCGAAGACAGGAGCCTAATACTACCTCTGAAGTCATGAGAATACCCTACAAATCTTGCCCGCTTATGCTATCCCCTATCCTGCTCCCTATCTTCCCTTTGTTGGCGCTTACGATCCCCTAGGGTCTGGGCATAAGCCTGAATATGGGAAATATACATGCTCTCCACCAAGGAGGCTGTCATGCACTCATTTATCAGATGTGGTCCTAACCCGTTCACGAACATATGCACCCTATCACTCATCTCGACCACCATATGGGAGCATACCTTGATAAAGAATCAAACTGTATACTATACTCTCGCACACTCATATTACCTTGTTTAGGGTTCAATAACTTATCAACTCTCGCTCGTTGTATCTCAACTGGAAAATAGTGACGAAGAAAGGCCTCAGAAAATTCCTTCCACATAGTTGGAGGGGCGTTCGGACCCCTGGATCTCTCCCAACTATCATACCATAAAACCGCTAAATCCCATAGCCGATAAGAACCCAACTCTACTGCCTATGTATCAGTAGCATGCATAACCCGCAGTGTACGATGAACCTGATCAATAAAAGTCTGGGGGTCCTCCTTGGGGTCTGATCCGGTAAACACTAGAGGGTCTAGATTAATAAAATCACAAACTCTCGTACTAGCCGATTTATCAACAGCACCAGTATTTTGCCTCTGAGCCTCAGCAGCTACCAAGCTATTCAACAACTGCACCACACTCCGCGGACCAAATGGAGGAACTGGTGGTAATGGGTGCCTACTAATATCCTCTGGATGAGACAGAGTAGATAAGGTATGAGACGACGTCTCATTCTGAGCCTCACTTTGGTCTGCTCTAGCTTCAGGCACCTGACTGGTACCCTCTCCCGCAGCTATATCAACCCGTCTACTAATCGTTTTCTTCCTAATCGAAGGCATCGCTGAAAAAAAACAAGGTTAATATTAGTTACGAACACTAAAGACTCAACTCTACGCACGATCTAGATTTTGGAAGAAGGTAACAACCCTAGATGTCATGTAGTCTCCTGATTATAAATTTGGCGTGCTACACATCCATAATCAAGACTCTACTAGACACGGCTCATCGACAACCCCTAAGACAGACTTGCTCTGATACCAAGTTTTTAACGACCCAAACAGGAGGATCATGACTAGCACCCGGGCCGTACTTGCCGAGCACCAACGTACATTTTATCTAACCTTCCTTATTATCTTTAAGGGCCGACGAGATCATTATAAAAGTTAGATATGGATCATGAACAACAAACAATGAAAGATAGTGAATGAACATACATAACATGGGGATGACAAGACTGCCAAGAAACTACCTATAAGGTACGAGCTACTACGCTTCCATGAAAGACTATACAACAAAAATCAGCCGACAAGGCATACTAAACTATACATGAGTCGACACCAGTCTATAAGCCTATAAATGAGCATAAGTGATGCAACATTGCTGGAAAAGGGCCCCGACATACCCATAATATCTATAACAAAAAATGCATACCAAGACCACGTCAAGTCCGGAGAAGGGATCTTGCCAATAACCGCTGAACTGGGAAGCCTACTGTGGTGGGGGATCTGCGTCTACCTGTCTATCAGGACCTGCAGCATGACATGCAGCATCCACAAATAAAAAGGATGTCAGTATGAATAAGGTACTGCGTATGTAAGGCAGGAAAGCATAAGTAAGAACAGTAATGTAAACAGGGATAGAGTATATACAACCTCTAACATCTAGGTACCCCTGAGGGATACTGACATGAAATGCGTGATACATACATATCTATACATAAACTTTTAAAACATACACCTCTGTGGGCAACATCATCATCATATCATACCAGGCCGTAATAGGCTCGGTAAAACATACCCGGCCACGTGGAGCTCAGTAAACCCAACTGACCAGTGGTTGCACAATAGGTTCCGTACCNATATATATATATATATATATATAATGCATGTAGGACTCATTGGAATCATATTATGAACCTTTCAGAGTGACGTAAGGTCGATATTCTCCGTACATGTTATTAAGATTATCTCTTCATTATGAATCTTATAAGAATCAGGAAGTACCAACAACATTGAGAACATAATAATAAGAGAACCAACCTCAACATGAATTGTTCCATAAGAAGGGAAACAATGTAAGTACTACTAGCTTTTACGAGTAGAGTATCTTTGGAAGCTCGTTCATTGCATTATGTACAATCGGAGTCGTGAAAAATAAGGAAAGGGATAACATCACATACCTTGTATATATACTTCCCAACCTCAAGCTATGCAAATGTCACGACTCCTTAGTCTACAATAAGAGAAATGACATAATCGTTATCGTTTAAGCATCGTACCTATTATGTATCGACCACAACCTATTTTACGATGAAATGGACAGAACCTCCCCTATATATATGCCTTCACACAATTCAAAACAATCATCAAACATCCCAACATACCCCTATCACTTCATACACAAAACGAGAACCATAATAGTGTCAAACAATCCGAAAATATTACGACGAACGACCAACAAACCACCCTTCCATAATGTGGTGTTTCTCCACACCCTTTCTCCTTTTAACTCCCTAAAAACAGTAACAAAAGAGAGAACTTAATAGAAACACGAAACAGCCCACAAAAAAGCCCCACAAGTTCAGCAACTCAAAATTAGTTTTTCCGTTTACTAAAACACGTTTCGACTTGTCTTTTATTTCAAATTGAGAAACACAACCAAAAGTAAATAATTAAGCCTCTTATACAATAAACCAGCCATGGATTCAACTTAAAAATAATTTCACAACCAGCCAACCATGACACAACAACAAACAATATACCACTCTTTCGAAACTTGCTAGGTCTAGTCTTTACGATCGAGTTACAACTCGCAAACGCATAGATAATGGAAGGAGAAGCATAACCTTACCTTGTACTGAGTATAAACCAAAAAACCTGGTCCTTCTTCATCAAAAATCAGTACCTCAACTCAGCTACAAGAAGGAGAAAGAGAAAATAGCAAGTTGTCCGGGCTTTTCGGCGCTAGAATCACGTTGTAACAGCCGAAATACCCTAGGGTTTGTGTGGGAATTTTGGGGAGGAGTTGCAGGGGTTCAATTTGGTTTTCAAGGTCTGAAATATGGGTGAAATAAAGAGTTGATAAGCCCCTAAAAGTCCCCTCTTGGACGACTTGGGCGCTTTTAATTGGGTCCTCTCATGTTGGGAAGTAGGTGATGCACTTACTTGTCACCTACCAATTTGCGCAATCTCGCGAAAATGCGAATATCTCTGTACTCTGAGATCGTATTGATGAACGGTTTAATGCGTTGGAAACTAGACTCATAGATATTAAATTTGGTGGATATATAATCCCTTAATTCCAAGTAAATTGGTAGAAAATCTTAGTAATATTTGATCTAAAGTTTAAGTAAAATTATGAACATAAGTTGCGACAACTTTTATCGACTTTTGTTTCATAACTCATTTGACTTCAAGACTTATGATACGAATATTATATGATTCAAATACCTTAAAACACGAACTCTTGAGAATATTAGAACCCCTAGGTTTACTCAAAAATACGGGTTACAATATCCTTGATTCGTTTAACTTCTAATACTTGGTAGCTACCCTTATACACCCTTGAATCATTTAAGACCAATAAGATTAACTTCTTATCATCTCAAAGGTAATCTCTTCTCATATTTACATCAACTAACTTATGGCATGAACCAATGTACGTGAATATGGGTTGTAACAAATTTTGTATCAGATTTGAGTATTTTGGTATGGGTGGACTCGATATCGTATGTATGTTCGTATTTTATGACTTTTACCTGATTCTGAGATGTGGGACCGGGTCAAATTTTTGGGGAGATTTTACAATTATTTTCTAAATTAGTTTCTTATAGTTGTATTTATAGTATGTAATTGTTTTTTGCTAGATTTGAGCCGTGCGGAGTCGTAAAGTCGAGGGAAAGACATTCTTATTGACTGATTGAGCTTGATTTGAGGTAAGTGACTTGACTAACCTTGTGTGGGGGAAATTCCCCTTAGGATTTGGTACTATTGTAACACTTTGTGATATGTGAGTGTCGTGTACGCGAGGTGACAAGTGTGTACACTCTGCTAGTTAGTTCCCTTTCTATGTCTTTACCGAGTTATTCTAGCACGTGTAGTCATCATGATTAGCCTTAGTTCACATGTCTACGTGTATCATCTCTTAATTGCTATAACATTCTTAGTTTAATTACCTATTTTTCCTTGGTTTCTGTGTTTGTTCTTTAACTGTAGGATTTCCTTACTTGTAATATCATTGTTTCATTCATTACATGTTGATTATTTTGTGAATCTTGCCGAGTTGACTGTTGGGTGATTGGCACGAGGTTTCTTCCGTGCGGAGTGTAATTGGAACAAGGTTTCTTTCGTGCAGAGTGTGATTGGCACGAGGTTTCTTCCATGCAGAGTGTTATTGGCACGAGGTTTCTTCTGTGCGGAGTGTGATTGGCATGAGGTTTATTCCGTGCAGAGTGTTATTGGCACGAGGTTTCTTCCATGCTGGTGTGAGTGGCATGAGGTTTTTGTTGTGCGGTTGTTGTTGTTGAACGAGGTTTATGCCGTGCCATTGTGAGATATTTACGTTTGGAACTACGAGGTAGTGGCTTGGGAGCATCCCTGTTGAGTTGCTTTTCCCGCTATGTTGTTTCTTGTTGTTGTTTTTGTTCCTTGACTTTTGAGATGTTCTTTCCTTACGTGTTGTAATTATCTTACTGTTTTCCTGTGTTTTTACTTTTCCGTACATTCTTATTGCTTCACTTATCTACCATTCCTTTTTTATCATTTCATCTTCTGCCTTATTTCTTATATCCCAGTAGGGTCCTGACCTGACCTCGTCACCACTCTACCGAGTCTTGGCTCTTATTGGGTACCGTTGTGGTGCACTCATACTACGCTTCTACACATGTTTTTGTGCAGACCCAGGTACATCTTACCAGTCTCACTAGCAGAGAGTGTGTGCCGCTGCCTGAAGACTTCAAGGTATATCTGCCAGCAACCACAGACCTCCGAGTCCCCACTCTATCCCTATTATGTTTTTTTTCTTATTCTTTTAAATGCTGATGTATAAAGACATTTAGTACTTCTTTAGAGCTTATGGCTTGTGACTACCGAGTTTTGGGAGTTGTTCTTACTCTGAGTTGCAATTTTACTTGTACATGTCGAGCGGCAGTTTTCAGTTATGTATATATCTGTTGAAGCTTAGTCATTATTTCAGTTATTATTTCAGTTATTCCACAATTGTTAAGCTTACCTAGTTTTAAAGACTAGGTGCCATCACGACATCTTACGGAGGGAATTTTGGGTCGTGATACACAAACACTTTCATGTTGATCTTTCCTTCCATAATTATTTGCTATGGCAAGTTTCCATTAAAATAGAACACGCATTGCGCGGGCCATATACTAATTATCATTTATTATCATAAATGACGTAAGTCTTTACTGAATGTATAGTAAATCAGTCACTAACATGTCAAAAATATCATAGATTGTAATAAATCTTTAGATATATATGTTTACTCTTAAAATTGGATAACAATTAAATTTATAAGTAGTTTTAAGGATATGTAATTTCGCTTGGCACAAACTGAGCAATATGAAAATTCATATTAGAAATTAACTGTAAAATAAAGCAAACCAATGTAATGTGCAGCTTTGGCCCTCGATCTAGGTCTCCCTCAAACCAGCTGAGTATGTTATTGAAGAGTAAAAATTGAACAACAGAACAAGAGAGCTTAAGAGAGAAAATGTAGTATATTGCTTTGTTATGTGTGAATGTGATGTTAATCTGATGCTTACAAAATGATTAGAACCCCCTTTATATAGTAGAGGAGTTCTACTTATGGTACAGTTCTAAACACATAAAGAAATCCCCCGATTAGATAATTAACCGGCCTTGATTTGATACGTGCCGAGATTTCCGCCACGATCCTTGCCCGATCATGGATATTGTGACGATCCAGCCGGTCTTCTTAAGAATTAACGCCCCGATCCCCTACTAACTTTTTTCCCCAAGTCTATTTCTGCTAAATTGAATTGTCAGGATGTTCGGTTTTAAGTTTTAGAGAGTTTTGGGACGCTTAGTCCCTAAATGAGAGCTTAGGTGTTGGAAAGTTGCCCGTAGTCAGAACAGTGTGAAGATGGCCTCGGAATGGAAATTTGATGGTTCCATTAGCTCCGTTAGGTGATTTCGGGCTTGGGAGCATGTTCGGAATGCAGTTTGGAAGTCCGTAGCTCATTTAGGCTTAAAATGCCGAAATTTGAATTTTTGAAGTTTCCAGTCCGATAGTGAGTCTTTGATCCGAGGGTCGAAATGGAATTCTGGAAGTCGCAGTATTTTCTTCATGTCATTTGGGATGTGTGCGCAAAATTTGAGGACATTCGGATGAGTTTAGACGTGTTTCGGTGTTGGATGTGAATTCTAGAATTTTCCTAAGTTTCTAGGCTTGAACCTATGCATAATCGATGATTTTGATGTTATGAGACATGTTTTTTAAGGCTCGACCTAGTTCGAATAAGGTATTAGGGTCGGTTGGTGGTTTTGGTTGAGGTCCCGGGGGCCTCGGGGTCGTTTCAGATGCTTAACGGGAGAAATTGGGACTTATCAAACGGTTGAACAGACCTCTTCTGGTGTTTTCGCACCTACGAGGGTTTTCCCGCAGGTGCGGACTCTCAGGCGCGATAGGGTTATTCGCAGGAGCGATAGTGAGGGGGTTGACCAGTGGTCGCAGGTGCGACCTGGGTTCCGAAGGTGCGGAACCGCAGGCGCGACCAAACGATCGCAGGTGCGGCCCCAGTGGACTTAAGTGATTCTCGCACCTGTGATGCTTTTTACGCAGGTACGGTGATCGGGACCGCAGGTGCGAGATCCCTGTGTGTTTTATTCCAAAAATTCGGGGGTTTAGTTCATAAGTCTAAAAATCGTGTGAGAGCTCGGGAATATGCGATTTTCAGTGGGTTTTGAAGAGAAGGATCATAGGTAACATTTTCTAATCCTAATTCATTATTAGACCATTAATCCCCATTGTTTTCTTTAGTTTAATTATCAAAAATGGGGTAAAAACCATGGGAAATTGATGAAACTTTCCCAAACCGAAATTCTGAGAATTTAAGGGGTTTTGAGCATCGGATTTCGATTATTTCTGGTCGAGTGAGTTCGTGAGTGAATGGGTGTCCGGAAATATAACTTTTACCCGATTCCGAGACGTGGACCCGAGGGGCATTTTGGTCATTTTACCTAATTTCGCGCCTTAACTTTGAATTTAATAGTAGAATCAGTTGTTTGAGATGTTATTTTTGATATGTAATTGAATTGTATATATTTGGGCCATTTGGATTCGGATACTCATGGAAAACATGTGGTTTCGAGTTGATTTTGAGCTGGTTCGAGTTAAGTGGCTTGTCTAACTTTGTGTGGGGGACCTTTCCCCTTAAGATGTGATATTTGGTAATTGAATGCCTTGTACATGAGGTGACGAGAACGTATTTGTGCTAATTGTTGAAAAATCCGGTTTTAGTTTAAATATTTAGACTGAATTTCTTTCTTACCTGTTTTACTCTATTTGCAATTTTAGTCTATGTTAGCTTAGAAAATCATTCCTAGTTGCCCTAAATTGCCTAATTGCTTAAGTTGCTTTAATTGTACTACATGAAGCATGTTAGGCTAGAATTACTTGTTGCCTTGTATTTTTGTACTCTATTTCTGATATCTTCTTGTTGTGGCTGCGTTTTTACTTTGGGACTACGGGACGGTATTCCGGGAGATCCCCCTGCATATTTACTTTGGGACTACAGGATGGTATCCCGGGAGATCCCTCTGTATATTTACTTTGGGACTACGGGACGGTATCCCGGGAGAACCCCCTGCATATTTACTTTGGGACTACAGGATGGTATCCCGAGAGATCCCTCTGTATATTTACTTTGGGACTACGGGACGGTATCCCGGGAGAACCCCCTGCATATTTACTTTGGGACTACGGGACGGTATCCCGGGAGATCCATTGGACAGTTGAGAAAAGGACTATAGGACGGTATCCTGGGAGATCCTCATTGTTACCATTGTCACTGAGTTGTACATATTCCGTGTTTACTCTGTTCTTGTGTTTTTGGTTATTGCCTTTTTTGACCTGTCTTATTTCACTGATGTACTCATTATTACTTCTTGTTTTCTTACTATAAATTCATATTATATTGTTTAAACTCAGTAGGGCCCTGACCTTCCTCGTCACTACCCGACCGAGGTTAGGCTTGGCACTTACTGAGTACCGCTGTGGTGTACTCATGCCCCTTCTGCGCATGTTTTTCATGTGCAGATCCAGGTACCTCCACCCAGGCTCACTATCCCCGAGGTTGAGAGATCTAGCAGAGACTCCGAGGTACATCTGCCGCGTCTGCAGACTAGGAGTCTCTATCTTATTCTAGATTTAGTGGACAACTTTCCTTCCTTACAGTTGTTTAGACATTCTGGAGTTAGAGCATTGTATTATATTTCTGTTAGACTGTGGTTCCCGTGAGTTTTTAGGTTTTGGGGTGATATTGTAGACTTCCGCATTATTGGGTTGTATATGTCGAGCGGCATTTATATACAGTCTTTCTTTAGTTGTTCAGTTTTAATTAATTATTCCGCAAGTTATGTTGTTTTTCCGCATTGTTAGGCTTACCTAGTTATAGGGACTAGGTGCCATCACGACATGTTCACGCAGGGCGAACTGGGGTCGTGACAAGTTGGTATCAGAGCTCTAGGTTCATAGGAGTCACGGAACACAAGCCGGTTTATTAAAGTCTCGCTGATCGGTACGAAGACGTCTGTACTTATCTACGAGAGGCTATATAACTGTTTAGGAAAAATCTTTACTTCATTTGATTTCCTTGTCGTGCGATATTTTTGACATCAGTTCTAAACCTCTGTCTTTTATTCTCTCACAGATGGTGAGGACACGTGTTACTCAGGACGATCAGGCACCCATGCCCCCTACTGAAGCCGTCATAAGCCGGGGCCAAGGTAGAGGCCAAGGACGCACACGTGGTGCAGCGAGAGAACCTGCGCGAGCTGCCGCTGAGGTACCACCAGCAGATCCAGCCGAAGTCCAGGCACCTGAGACGTCTACTGCCACTACTACTCCAGCCCTTCAGGAGACGTTAGCTCAGTTCATGTCTATGTACACAACTATGGCTCAGGCAGGGTTGCTTCCCCTCGCTGCAGCCACATCCCAGGCTAGGGGAGGAGCACAGACTCCCGCTGTCTGCACTCCTGAGCAGCGAGTGCATGTGGAGCAGGTCCCAGAGATCATTCCTGCACCGCCCGTAGTGCCAATTCAGCCCGAGGATGGGTCAGCTGCTTCAGAGGACGAGCAACGGAGACTTGAGAGGTTCAAGAAGTATGATCCTCCGGTATTCAGTGGTCTAGCATCAGACGATGCCTTGGAGTTTCTAGAGGAGTGCCACCGTATTCTTCGCACTATGGGCATAGCCGGATCTAGTGGGGTTTCCTTTACTACCTTCCAGCTTCGCGGAGCCGCCTATGATTGGTGGCGCACTTATGAGTTAGATAGTCCAGACGAGGCTGTTTCACTGACCTGGACCCAGTTCTCAGATATGTTCCTGAGAGAGTTTGTTCCTCAGAGCCTCAGGGACGTATGGCGCGCAGAGTTTGAGCATTTGCGCCAGGGTGCTATGATAGTTTCAGAGTATGCTATCCGTTACACCAGATTGGCTAGGCATGCACCGATTTTGCTTGCTATTGTCCGCGAGAGGGTTCACCGGTTCATCGAGGGTCTTATCCCACCCATCAGATCTAGCATGGATCGAGAGTTGGAGATGGACATTCCTTATCAGCAGGTAGTGAGCATTTCTAGGAGGATCGAGGGTATGGTAGCTAGGGAGCGAGAGGAAAGATAGGCCAAGAGGTCTCGAGAGTCGGGCCACTACTCTGGTGCCCGTACCCCAACAGCAGGTCGACATGGTAGGGTTATATGGTCTGCCCGTTCATTCAGCTCTTCCAGCAGCCAGCAGTACCCCAGCTCCGCCAGGCCTCAGGATCCTTACTATGCACCTCCAGTATCTAGCGCGCCTCCTGCACGGGGTTCTTTCAGAGGTCAGTCTAGCCGACCTGGCCCTAGCCAGTCACAGCCACCATGCCCTCCCAGAGCTTTTTTCGAGTGTGACGATACACGCCATCTGGTTAGGGGCTGCCCCAGACTTAGTAGGGGTGCATCTTCACAGACTTTTCATCCACAGCGTGCTCAGCAGAGTTCTCAGGCCATGATCACAGCTCCAGCTGCTACCCCATCTACCCAGCCAACTAGGGGCGGAGGTCGGGGAGGTAGAGGTCGCCCTCAAGGGAGAGGCCAGGCCAGATATTATGCTATTCCTGCTCGTACCGAGGCTGTTTCCTCCGATTCTGTCATTACAGGTATTATACTGGTTTGTCACAGAGATGCATCGGTTCTATTCGATCCAGGCTCCACGTATTCTTATGTGTCTTCTTATTTTGCTCCGTATTTGGGTATAGCCTGAGATTCTTTGAGTTCTCCTGTTTATGTTTCTACTCCTGTGGGAGATTCTCTTGTTGTGGACCGCGTACATCGATCGTATTTGGTTACTATTCGTGGTTTTGAGACCAGTGCAGATTTACTGTTACTCGATATGGTGGATTTTGATATTATTTTGGGCATGGACTAGTTGTCGCCCCATTATGCTATTCTTGATTGTCACGCCAAGACCGTAACGTTGGCTATGCCAGGAATTCCGTGTGTTAAGTGGAGTGGTACCTTAGATCGCACTCCCAGTAGATTTATCTCTTTCCTTAAAGCTCAGCGTATGGTCGAGAAGGGGTGTGCCACGTATTTAGCTTATGTGAGAGATGTCAGTGTTGATACCCCTTCTGCTGATTCAGTTCCAGTGGTACGAGATTATCCCGATGTGTTTCCGGCTGATCTTTCGGGCATGCCGCCCTATAGAGACATTGATTTTGGCATTGATTTGTTGCCGGGCACTCAACCCATTTTCATTCCTCCGTACCGTATGGTTCCTCCTGAGTTGAAGGAGTTGAAGGATCAGTTACAAGAATTGCTTGATAAGGGTTTTATTCGACCCAGTGTTTCACCTCGGGGTGCTCCTATCTTGATTGTGAAGAAAAATGATGGTTCTATGCGCATGTGTATTGATTATCGCCAGTTGAACAGGGTTACAGTGAAGAACCGTTATCCCTTGCCTCGTATTGATGATCTATTTGACCAGCTTCAGGGCGCACATGTATTTTGTAAGATTTAATTGCGCTCAGTTTACCATCAGTTGAATATTCGGGAGCCATTACGAGTTTCTAGTTATGTCATTTGGCTGACTAATGCCCCAGCAGCATTTATGCATTTGTTGCACAGTGTGTTCAGGCCATATCTCGACTCGTTCATCATCATTTTCATAGATGATATTCTTGTTTACTCCCGGAGTCGGGAAGATCACGAGCAGCACCTGAGGGCAGTGCTTCAGACCCTGAGAGAGAAGAAGTTGTATGCAAAGTTCTCAAAATGTGAGTTCTGGTTGAGTTCTATGGCATTCTTAGGCCACGCAGTATCGAGTGAGGGCATTCGGGTGGATCCAAAGAAGGTAGAGGCCGTGCAGAGTTGGCCCAGGCCATCCTCAGTTACAGATATTCGCAGTTTCGTTGGGTTGGTGGGCTACTACCGTCATTTTGTGGAGGGATTTTCATCGATTGCGGCCCCTATGACTAGATTGAACCAGAAGGGTGCTCCATTTCAGTGGACAGAGGAGTGTGAGGCGAGCTTTAAGAAGCTCAAGACAGCTTTGACTATATCCCCAATATTGATATTGCCTACTGGTTCGGGGTCTTATACAGTTTATTGTGATGACTCACGAGTCGGCCTTGGAGCGGTGTTGATGCAGGACGGTAGGGTGATTGCCTACGCGTCCAGACAGTTGAAGATACATGAGAAGGATTACCCTGTCCATGACCTTGAGTTAGCTGCCATTGTTCATGCCTTGAAGATCTGGCGTCATTATTTGTACGGTGTTCCTTGTGAGATTTATACTGACCACCGGAGTTTGCAGCACATATCCAGGCAGAAGGATCTAAATTTGCGCCAGTGTAGATGGTTAGAGTTGCTAAAAGACTATGACATCACTATATTATACCACCCGGGGAAGGCCAATGTGGTGGCTGACGCCTTGAGTCGCCGGCCAGAGAGTTTGGGGAGTTTGGCCTACCTTCATGCAGCTGAAAAGCCTCTAGCCTTATATGTTCAGTCCTTAGCCAGTCAGTTCGTGAGATTCGATCTTTCTGAGCCTTGCCGGGTATTAGCTTGTGTGGTTTCTCAGTCTTTCCTCCATGATTGTATCAGAGAGCGCCAGTATGATGATCCCCACCTTCCAGTTCTCCAGGATAGAGTCCGGCGGGGTGATGCCAGAGATGTGACTATAGGAGAGGATGGGGTGATGAGGATGCAGGGCCGTATCTGTGTGCCCAACGTAGATGGGCTTCGGGAGTTGATTCTTGAGGAGGCCCATAGTTCGCGGAATTCCATCCATCTGGGTACCACGAAGATGTACCAGGATCTGAGACAACACTATTGGTGGCGAAGAATGAAGAAGGATATAGCAGAGTTTGTAGCCAAGTGTCTCAACTGTCAGCAGGTCAAATGTGAGCATCAGAGACCGGGAGGGTTACTTCAGCAAATTGAGCTTCCAGAGTGGAAGTGGGAGCGGATCACCATGGTATTTTTGGTTGTACTTCCTCGGACTTTGAGGAAGCATGATGCTATTTGGGTGATTGTGGATCGGCTGACCAAATCAGCCCATTTCATTTCGGTACTGACTACGTATTCATCGGAGCGGTTGGCGGAGATTTATATACGGGAGATCGTTCGTCTGCATGGTATTCCAGTTTCTACTATTTCAGACAGAGGTACTCAGTTCACTTCACGGTTCTAGAGAGCCGTTCAGCAGGAGTTAGGTACCTGGGTGGAGTTGAGCACAGCATTCCACCCCCAGACGGACGGACAGTTCGAGCGCACTATTTAGATTCTTGAGGATATGCTGCGTGCTTGTGTGATTGAGTTTGGAGGGTCTTGGGATCATTTCTTTCCATTGGCGGAGTTTGCTTACAACAACAGTTATCAGTCCAGCATTCAGATGGCGCCGTACATATGGTAGGAGGTGCAGATCTCCGGTGGGTTGGTTTGAGCCGGGTGAGGCCAGGCTATTGGGCACAGAGTTAGTTCAGGATGCATTGGAGAAGGTCAAGGTGATTCAGGATAGACTCCGTACAGCCCAGTCCAGACAGAAGAGTTACGCGGACCGGAAGGTTCGTGATGTTAAATATATGGTCGGAGAGCGGGTTCTGCTTTGGGTTTCGCCTATGAAGGGCGTTATGAGATTTGGGAAGAAAGGGAAGCTGAGTCCGAGGTTTATTGGACCTTTTGAGATATTGAGGCGTGTTGGGGAGGTTTCTTATGAGCTTTCCTTACCTCCCAGCTTGGCAGGAGTTCATCTGGTATTTCATGTTTCGATGCTCCGGAGATATCACGGTGACCCGTCTCATGTCTTGGATTTCAGCTCAGTCCAATTGGACAAGGATCTATCATATGTTGAGGAGTCGGTAGCTATATTGGACAGGCAGGTCAGAAAGCTCAGGTCGAAGAACATTTCTTCAGTAAAGGTTCAGTGGCGGGGCCAGCCGGCCGAGGAGGTAACCTGGGAGACCGAGCAGGATATGCGCATCAGTTACCCTCATCTTTTCACTACTTCAGGTATGTCTTTATGCTCGTTTGAGGACGAACGAATGTTTAAGTGTAGGAGGATGTGACGACCCGGCCAGTCGTCTTAATAATTAACGCCCTGATTCCCTATTAACTGTTTTTCCCAAGTCTATTTCTGCTAAATTGAATTGTCGGGACGTTTGGTTTTGAGTCTTAGAGAGTTTTGGGAAGCTTAGTCCCTAAATGAGAGCTTAGGTATTGAAAAGTTGCCCGTAGTCGAAACAGTGTGAAGACGGCATCGAAATGGAAATCTGATGGTTCCGTTAGGTGATTTCGGGGTTGGGAGCGTGTTCGGAATGCAGTTTGGAAGTCCGTAGCTCATTTAGGCTTAAAATGCCGAAATTTGAATTTTTGAAGTTTCCAGTCCAATAGTGACTCTTTGATACGAGGGTCGGAATGGAATTCCGGAAGTTGCAGTAGTTCCGTCATGTCATTTGGGATGTGTGTGCAAAATTTTAGGTCATTCGGATGAGTTTAGATGTGTTTCGGTGTCGGATGTGAATTCTAGAATTTTCCTAAGTTTCTAGGCTTGAACCTATGCATAAACGATGATTTTGATGTTATGAGACGTGTTTCTTAAGGCTCAAACTAGTTCTAATAAGGTATTAGGGTCGGTTGGTGGTTTTGGTTGAGGTCTCGGGGGCCTCAGGGTCATTTCGGATGCCTAACGGGAGAAATTGGGACTTATCAAATGGCTGAACAAACCTCTTCTGGTGTTTTCGCAACTGCGAAGGTTTTCCCGCAGATGCGGACTCGCAGGCGCGATAGGGTTGATTGCAGGTGTGATGGTGAGGGGGTTGACCAGTGGTCGCAGGTGCGACCTGGGTTCCGCAGGTGCGAGACCACAGGTGCGGCCCTAGTGGACTTAAGTGAATCCCGCACCTGCGATGCTTTTTCCACAGGAGCGGTACCGCAGGTGCAGTGATCGGGACCGCAGGTGCGAGATCCCTGTGTATTTTATTCCAAAAGTCCGAGGGTTTAGTTCATAAGTCTAATTCATTGTTGGACCATTAATCCCTGTTGTTTTCTTTAGTTTAATTATCAAAAATGGGGTAAAAACCATGGGAAATTGATGAAACTTCCCAAAACCGACATTCTGAGAATTTAAGGGGTTTTTGGCATCGAATTTCGATTGTTTCTGGTCGAGTGAGTTCGTGAGTGAATGGATGTCCGGAAAATATAACTTTTACCCAATTTCGAGATGTGGGCCCGAGGGGCATTTTGGTCATTTTACCTAATTTTGCTCCTTAGCTTTGAATTTAATAGTAGAATCAGTTGCTTGAGATGTTATTTACAATATGTAATTGAATTGTGTAGATTTGGGACATTTGGAGTCGGATACTCGTGGCAAACGTGTGGTTTCAAGTTGATTTTGAGCCAGTTCGAGGTAAGTGGCTTGTCTAACTTTGTGGGGGGGACCTTTCCCTTTAAGATGTGATATTTGGTTATTGAATGCCTTGTACGTGAGGTGACGAGCACGTATTTGTGCTAATTGTTGAAAAATCCAGTTTTACTTTAAATATTTAGACTGAGTTTCTTGCTTACCTGTTTTACTCTATTTGCAATTTTAGTTTATGTTAGCTTAGAAAATCATGCCTACTTGCCCTAAATTGCCTAATTGCTTAAGTTGCTTTAATTGTACTACGTGAAGCATGTTAGGCTAGAACTACTTGTTGCCTTTTATTTTTGCACTCTATTTCTGAATATCTTCTTGTTGTGGCTGCGTATTTACTTTGGGACTACGGGACGGTATCCCGGGAGATCCTTTGGATATACATATGATGGACTACGCGACGGTATCCCGGGAGATCTCCCTGCATATTTACTTTGGGACTACGGGACGGTATCCCGAGAGATCCCCCTGCATATTTACTTTGGGACTACGGGACGGTATCCCGAGAGATACTTTGGATATACATATGATGGACTACGGGACGGTATCCCGCGATATCCACTGGACAGTTGAGAAAAGGACTACAGGACGGTATCCTGGGAGATCCTCATTGTTACCATTGTCATTGAGTTGTACATATTCTGTGTTTACTCTGTTCTTGTGTTTTTGGTTATTGCCTTGTTTGACCTGTCTTATTTCACTGTTGTACTCATTAGTACTGCCTGTTTTCTTACTATAAATTCATATTATATTGTTTAAACTCAGTAGGGCCCTGACTTTCCTTGTCACTACCCGGCCGAGGTTAGGCTTGGCACTTACTGAGTACCACTGTGGTGTACTCATGCCCCTTCTGCGCATGTTTTTCATGTGCAGATCCAGGTACCGCCACCCAGGCGCACTATCCCCGAGGTTGAGAGATCTAGAAGACACTCTGAGGTACATCTGCCGCGTCCGCAGACTAGGAGTCTCTATCTTATTCCAGCTTTAGTGGACAACTTTCCTTCCTTACAGTTGTTTAGACATTCTGGAGTTAGAGCAGTGTATTATATTTCTGTTAGCCTGTGGTTCCTGTGAGTTTCCGGGTTTTGGAGTGATACTGTAGACTTTCGCATTATCGGGTTGTATATGTCGAGCGGCATTTATATACAGTCTTTCTTTAGTTGTTCAGTTTTAATTAATTATTCCGCAAGTTATGTTGTTTTCCCGGATTGTTAGGCTTACCTAGTTATAGGGACTAGGTTCCATCACGACATGTTCACGGAGGGCGAACTGTGCTCGTGATAGATATCTCGGCTTTCCTTTATTCGACTCAGCAGGCTTTCTTCGGTCTCACTCGATGGCTATCCCGCTTGTCTCGATCTCGGCTGGTCTCGATCGCAATCGGCGCTTGAATTACGAACTTGGTAGTATATCTTCATGTCTCGATCCGATATAACATGGGTCAAACCTTGCCCGATTTTGACTGTATACAGATAGTCCCCTCGTTTCTCATAAATAAGATGATGAGAAACGACATGAATTCTCGAGCTTCATCCTTTCGAGTAATGACATCATTGACTAGCTCGATCACGACATAAGCAACGAAACGTCCCGTTGGTCTAGTAACCAAGGCATTAAATGCATGTCAGGCGCTGGTCGGCCACTAGGCATCTCTGAACTGTCGCCTTTAACCTATAAAACTCTTAATCTTTCTTCATTCAAACCTTTACAACCATCACCTTCCCTTCTTTTTCTATAAAAGAATTCTTGCTTCTTACTTCTCATACTTAATTTTCCTGAACCTTAGTCAATTTCTTTTCTTTCTGCTTTTCACAAATGGCTAAAACTTCAAAAATCTTGCCACAAAAGAGGCACTTTCTTCATCATGCTCTGTCGGTGATGCAGCCGCGGCAGAGTCCCACCCTGAGGAATACAATCTGATGAGGTGCCCGATGGTTGCCGACTTCAAGATAGAGAAGACTCCCTCGGTGCAGGGCCGGTGTGAACCGATGTCAAGGTACATGTGTACCATCATCGAGGGCCTCCTTGATAAGGTTAAAGAGGAGTGCAACTAGGTAAATAAGGACGTGGTCATTCCCTCTCTTGAGGAATCGATCACCACATACGTAGAAGGGTATCCAAAATTTTACACTTACCCATTTATGTTTAGCCCCCTGGACCTTGTAATAGTTTCCTTCTGCAAAAGGTACAAAGTTACCCTAGGCCATATTCATCCGTCGTTCTAGAGAATCTTCATCCTTCTCCGCTTCTTCACCAGCAAGATCGAGGGGTGCTCATTTACCCTCGATCACCTCATGCGCCTCTACACTCCTCGAATCTATCGAGGACTAATTAAGCTTTCTCGTCGGTCCATCAAAGCTCCGTTCTCCATTCTTGACGAGACCCGTGATCGGGCTAGATGGGCAGGTTTGTCCGAATAAGGACATCAGACCTGACCCCTGTCGAAGATATGTGTCACGCCCCAACCTCGGGGAGCGCGACCAATGCTCGACCGGGTGAACCCGGTCAGGCTAGACTTTTAGATACTTCCTACCCAACTCGCTTATGATCAAGAGAAGGCGCGTTACCATTAGTTAAACAGTAGAAAGATCATATGCATTAACATTACTAATTCATTTCGTTTCATTTTGCTACATCATAGTTAAGTTCCCAAAATACATACACTTTACAATTTAGTGGAACAAGGGTCCAAAACATACATAATCCGTCTGACCCTTCTAGCACCCAGACACAACCCACATAATGTCTACGGAGTCTCTAAAGATACAAAATGATAGTTATAATAATGTCGGCGACAAGACCCCGACGATGCCTCAAAATGTGGGAATTATATGCACAAGAGATACAATACTTGACCCCAGGATGAAATGGGGCTCACCAAGAGTGCTGAGAAGAGGATGCACCACTAGTTGCGATCAACACTGTCAGCTATGGAACCACCTACATCCATTTAAAGATGTAGCGCCCTGAGCAAAATGGGCATTAGTACTGTCGAATAGTACTAGTATGTAAAACTAAAACACCGTTTCAATAGAATGAACATTAATACAAGGGGAAAAACAGTCACGAGTTCAATAAGAGCTTCAAACAATGCTAAAACATCAAGTAAGGGTCACATAAATTCTCAATCAATTTCCATCTTATTAGGTTGGTAATCTTTAGTTCCATATGCCACAATCTACAATGCCACTGTGTTCTTACACGGAGTCCGATCTCGACCCGATCGGCTAGGCCATCTCATTTGAGACATCATCCTTTCAATCAATCATCTCACTTTATATTTCTTTCCCATCTTTCGATACATTGGCATGAGTGGCCTCATTTACTAAGTCATTCTTGGAACTTGGCCGTATTTTAAAATTTAAGTTTTCACTTTTACACATTCCATAGCATTATCTTCAGCATCAATAAGACCTATCATGTAAAGAATTTGTACACATAAGGGAAATACTTGGAAAATCCCAAGCACATAGAGGTCTTTCAAAGAAATTGGCACAATAATTGTTATTCAATTTTGACATGAGGTCTTAACCTTTTTTAACACATACTCCACATTTTTACACGTATCCTCGAAGGGAAAGATGACATGATAAGCCTTTAGTACAATTATTGAACATATATCATTTATCACACACATTTGGGATAGTCAATTCTAGTATGATCAATTTGGGGACTTACACCAATTTCACGAACACCAGGGGTTTCGATTCTAAGGAGAAGGAGGTTTAGCCATATATACCTCAATTGCGCCTCTTAAAACTCTACGATGTTCCGGAATGTTCGCAACTTCAATCTATTTTAGCTATGGAGCAGAAATGAAACCATAATTAGGAAAACGATCATAATCCTAGCTCAATTGAGAATTCTATCAAATATTATGTGTTTATTAAGGTTTCATGGCCCCCTTTTATTAAAGATTACATCAACCCATTCTCCATTCTTTTATATCTTTGATTTACAACTTCCCTACATACTTTAGGAGCACATACATGTAAGGTAATCACCCTCATCCCCCTAAATTATCTTACTAATGGCCCATTAGCTATATTTTGTAATTAAGAGCTGGGGTGATGAAATCTTACCTCTTAGGAAGAAGACTTAGGTGCCTCTCTTGATAATCTTCAAGGTTAGAACAGTTTGGTGAAGATTAGTTCCTCCCTCTAGGATTCTCTCTCACTCTAGAAATATCAGAAAATAGGTTCAAATGGTCTAAAATGAATGTTTTAACGAGATAGGGTCAGGTTTAAAAATGAGAAAATAGGAGCCCCGACACAGATCTGCGATCGCATATGTGAACGGATAATGCTTCTGCGGTCCGCATAATTACCCTCGACCCCTGGCATTTTTCTGCTTCGGTCTCCGACCAGTCTGTGGTCCCTAGAACTGTCCTTCAGTTGCATAATTCTCCGCAGAACTCCCACATGACAAATTCCAAAGTTGGATATGCGATCAAAGTGCGGCCAGCAAAATGTTCTGCGATCCCATAATGGGCCGCAAAAATGACACCAAAAATGGCCCAAATGACTGCCTCACTCTGCGGCCGTTCTGCTGTCCATAGAGTGATTCTGCGGCCGCATAATGGGCCGCAGAAATGTTCTATTTATGCTAAGATTTTCCTTTAACTTCTCTATGCACTGATCGTCGTGAAGAATTTCTACTATTATTGACTTCTACGCCTAGCTTGGTATCATAGAATCCCGATTTTCAGGAAACTTTTTACGGGGCCTTATAATATGCCATTCCCGGAGCGGTGGAATTTTAATCGTAAGTGTTTTTGCCTTGAGTGCTCATTTTTTCATTCTTACTTTCTTCAATTGTTGCTTATTTTTAGTTTGTTATTGCAGTTGTGTCCCAGATGCCGGACCCGATTCCGGAGTTAAAAAAATTGGGTCGAGAGTCTAGTATCTCAGGGGACCTACTACGAACGGGCTTGGATGGAGATTTCCAAGGGTCGGTGGGAGGCTCGCAACCGAGATAAGCTTCTGCTCTCTTTTCATTTGTTACTTTAATCTTTTCTAAACTAACTTGCTTCCCTTTCTCTGCACATCTCGGGAAAGATGTCCCAATGAGACCTCCTTCCGGCGATGAAGAAGTCCTCCCTCTACCATCAGCTTCGAAGCCGGCTAAGGAGAAAAAAAGAAAAAGGGCCCCGAGTCCGTTGGGCTCGGAAAAGAAGAGGCCGGTGAGGAATCCTCGCAAGCCTAAGGGAAACATTATTTCCTTATATTTGGAGTCAGTCCACCAGCTAATGGACGATTCCGAAGAGGAAGAAGAAGAAGAAGAAGTCGGGCTGGTGACTCATCCGCGAGCTGCGGTTCCGGTACAGAAGTCCTCCGTACCGGAGGCAATCAACAAAGTAATTTCGCCTGAGGTTCCTGAGCCATAGGTCACCCCGTCCGCAGCAAAGACGGGATAAATGGATCCTCAAAACAAAACCCCTCAAGCAACGGAAGAGGTTCCTAGGGTCGAACCTGGGGTGGTCGAAATATCGGACCCGCCCAAGATTTCCGATACAATGATTCAAGAGGCCACTATGTTGGATGGTCAGCGGGTGGATCTTCATGGATTCTTTGATGGGCTCGAAGCGGATACTTCCGAGGAGGTCCCCAGGTTTGGCGATCTGTCAGTGCCGAGGAAGGCACCATCACCGTGGGCAACTAGATCTGCACCAATCTTGAAGCTGGTAGATCAATTTCTGTCTACGAGCGTTAACCCTAAAACCAAACGGCACCTGGTGTTGACCATCCCCGAAGATGCTCGAGTCCCCCCCCCCCAGTCGGAGTCTCCACTTATCTGAGAGGCCTGGTGACCGAGAGGACCAAACGGTGATGAATGTCGTAGGGGCCGCTTGCTTGTTCAACGAGGCCCAACACGCACTAAATCGGGTAACCTTCGAACTTTATTTTGTACTTTCTTTATACTTGTAAATATTCCTAACATTTTCCCTTTTCTTTTATTGGCTTCTGTGCTGCACCACGAAGATTTCGTCAGAGCCCGGGAAGAGCATAAGGCCGACATCCGGAGCCTTACTAAGAAGGGAGATACATATAGGCTCCTCAGCGAAAGACTCCAGGCCGATCTGGTTGTATCTCGGGAGGAGCATACCAATATGGACAAACATGTATTCCGAATTCTCCATGATAGTGATGTCGAGTTAGAGATAACAACTAATGACCCCATTCTGCATATCCGACATAGGCTTGAGCAAATCGACCAGCTCAACAATGACGTTCGGGTCGAGGATGATATTTTTGAAAGGAGCATGGACGTCTTGGCCGCGATGAAAGATACCATTCAGGCTCAGTTGGAATCGGCTGAGACTTAGTTTTGAGCTGAGAAAGAGAGGAACTCGGTGCAGGCCGAGAAGATCAAGGAGCTCCAGTCTCAGCTGGATTCGGCCGCTAGCAAACTCGAGGAGGCTGAATACGAAGTGGTCAAGGCCGGTATCCAGGCCGATGAAAAGGTGGCCTAGTTCAAGATCAATGTTGAGGCTATCCAGACCAAATCTAGAAACATGATCGACCACGCAAAGTGGCAAGCTCGGAGGGAGGACCTTGAAGATGCTCAAGCCCAAGATTTCAATACTGCGGCCGACATTGACAATTCCCGAGCAGAAGAACATCGGGCTAGAAAGCTGGCCTTCCCCGAAGATGACTCTGATGAGTTTGAAGAAGAAGATCTCGAAGCGGGGATGCCGCTTCCGATGAAGACCAAGCTTCATAGGACTTAGTATTTTTTGTCCTTCTCTTTTGTGCTTTTTTTCGGGGCTATTTTTGGGCCGTTGTAAAGAATTTTGATCGGGCCATGCTTCCCTTATAAATGATTTTGACACATATATATAAAAACCTTTCTTCCCTTCTACTTATGAAATTATGAAGTTGCATTCTAAGGTCCGAGGTCGAGAAAATTTGCTTGAATTCGAATTAGTATAGCCCTTAGGATTTATGTTCGAGCGAGGATCTGCTCGAACTCGAGATAGGGTAACCTTTAGGTTTTTTAGTTGAGCGAGAATGGTCTCTCGAACTCAAAGTAAAAACAACCCTTAGGCTTTTTTGTTTTTTGAACTAGGCCGATCTGGCCTTTGTAAAAAGATTTTTAATGGCTTTCTCCCCTTTTTGGCTTGAAAAAGTTTTTATCATTTGTATTTACAAAACTTGTAATTCCTTAGAGATAAATAAGGAATTGTTCGAGAGTTCGAACAATTTTTTATTCATTAGAGTTTTCGAGGCTTGATATTATCGAATCCTTTTAGTATTGTATGAAAGAATTCGAAGGCCTATTTGTTACGGAATCCAGACGTCTCCGAACCGTTTATTTTGGTCATAGCCTCTTAGTACGGGATCTCCCGTTGGGATTATTTTCCCATTCTACTTCAAGCTTGCCCAAAGTATCAGTCCTCATGTGGGGCGGTCGTGGCCTTTAAAATTCCAGGGTTGCCTAAAAGGTCTTATGACCTTAGAGTTTTAATAACTCGATAACAATTGTGATTACTCTTAAAATCATATAACAATTAAATTTATAAGTGGTTTTAAGGATACGTGATTTCGCTTGGTACAAACTGAGAAATATGAAAATTGATATTAGAAATTAATTGTAAAATAAAGTAGACCAATGTAATGTGCAGCTTTGGCCCTCGAGCTAGGTCGCCCTCGAACCAACTGAGTATGTTATTGAAGAGTAAGAATTGAACAACAGAATAACAGAGTTTAAGAGAGAAAATATAATATATTGTTTTGTTATGCGTGGATGCGATGTTAATCTAATGCTTACAAAATGATTAGAACCCTTTTTATATAATAGAGGAGTTCTACTTATGGTACAATGCTAAATACAGAAGAAAATCCCCTGATTGGCTAATTAACCGACCTTGATTTGATACGTGCCGAGATTTTCGCCACGATCCTTGCCCGATCACGGTATCTCGGTTTTCCATTATTTGTCTTAGCAGGCTTTCTTCGGTCTCGCTCGATGCCTATCCCGCTCGGTATCGATCTCGGCTGGTCTCGATCTCAATCGGTCCTCGAATTACGAACTTGGTAGTATATCTTCATGTCACGATCCGATATAACATGGGATTGAACCTTGGCCTGCCGTCCTGGTCTCGATTAACCAGATAAAATCGGGCGAGCCCGATTTTGACCGTATACAATATAGTTGATTACTTGGAGAAATCATAATTAGATTATCTTGATCTTATCTGTTCATTTAGGGAATATTGTCAGCCATCGAAATAAGAACTACATATTCAAATCTCACATTCAATGATGTACTTATTTTTTTAGGTTAGTTTTTGACGACTTATTGACTGTTTTTCTCTCTTGGCGCTGCAAGATCTAGTTGTAATTTAACTCGTAGCTCTTTACATAAAATTGCATATTTAAAAAAGTAGAATCATATATATAAATGATTTATCGTCCCAAAGATCGTTATAACGGACTGACTATATATATAAACCATGTATTCGCTACTGATGTTGGATTCAAGATTACTATTCTATGCTTGTGCTTTTATTCATTTATGTGACGTTGAATTATACTCTACGTACTTGCATTATAACTTCAAATGATGCGTATATGGATATGACTTTTATAGATATACATTAGTTGAAAATGTATTTAGGAAGAAAATGTGATACCACAATGTCTAATCGGATTCTATCGATTTACACAGTTTCTGAGCCGAGCTACCTGGATCAATCAAAACACATTTAACTCGAGTTTTATTTATAATAATAGATATTACTAGTGTATCGTTGTGAGATTGTAAGATCCCCTCTGCATCCTCGTCACTGAAAGACAAGGTCCCTTCCGGTACTCACAATACATAAGGTCAGTTGGGGAAAACTTAATCCCATTACCTTATTGAATAATTAAGATGTGACTTAAGCAAACGTAAATTGACAATGTGTATTATATCCCAATCCGAAGCATCGCTTTGCTATTCATGATGAATAATACTTTTCTTTTTCGTATACATACAGAGAGACGCACATAAATGATGGCAAGCTGATTCCACACAGGTCCTTTATTAAGGAGTTAAAATCCTTTTGTTTTGAATTCTAAGATACTCTTAAAACCTTCTTATACACATTATAATTAACTGAGATATTTGATATCATCTATTTTTGGCGACTTCAACATAGGAATTGCTGGTGCTGCATAAATCATAATCCAGGGCTTCGGAAGTGTACTCTATATATCTGCGCGCGAAAAATAATAAGCATAAATGAAGTTAGATACTTTAAATATAAATTTTAGGGAAAAAGGTCAAAATTGTCCTTATACTATTGAAAATTAGTCACATTTATATCCGTTTCTACTTTCCGTCCAAAATCATACCTACCGTTAATATAGTATATAATTTTGTCCCTAGTCCTAACAGAAGTCCACTGTGGCATCGAGCCCTTCTCTTAAACTACCAAGTAGGCAAATATCAACCCAAATTTTAAAGAATCGTGCCCATTTTTTTGACCCAACTATCCTACCACCTTATGGGTCTTACCCCTCTCAATCTTTGTCTCTCTGCCAAAGCCGACTCCGGCGAACCAGACCCCCATCCCCAACCTCGTCATTTCTTTCCTTCTCTTCAAATATGGTGAACTAGGTTTTGGCCAGAATATGTTGGGGGGTTTAAAGCTTATTTTAGCTTAAAAGAGGGTGAATAGAAAATGGAGGGAAAATGAAATATTTGAATTTCTCTTCTTGACAAAGAGACATTGTGCCATATTGGAGGAGGAAAAGACTTTTGATGGGTATATATATATAATTGCTCTTTTTCTAGCTCTTAAAGAGTTAAGAAGAAGGCAAGCCTCGCATCGTCGCCGTCTTCGCTCGACTCGGGTTCGGCTTATTGATTGATTAATTTTTTGGACCAAATTTATTTGTTAATAGTAAATATTAACGTAATATTATTTAAAAAAATTATCCGTTTTTTGTAATGAAAAATTAATTTTCCTCTGCATATTGAATTCCCGGTTTAATTTGCATAAATGGCCATTTACGTTATGGTCGTTTTACGTGTGTTTGAACTCAACATGTTGGCGATAAATATTAGTCCGTTCTCTCATATTTTCCATATGAAATTCTGAATTCTCCTCCTTTATTTTGCATTGTTTTAACTACAAAGAAAATAACAGTAAGTGTGATTTGCTACCGATCATTGTATTCGCTGAAATACTGGGGTTTGAAGTACGACAACACTAGTGTGTAATTTGCTCTATCCTGGGAGGAAATAATCCACAACCTCGGGTACTAGGAGGAGACTAAGTTCCTTAAGGAAACACTGTGAATTCAGTGGGCTCGGAATAAATTCTGTTTCTTCTACATTTCTGTTTATACGTTATTTTTCTTATCTAAAACTATTTTACAAATACAGTATACTAACAAGCTTAAGGAACTTAATTATTTTCTGTATTTTTGTTATACTCACTATTCTGGAGACTAAAACCTTTGTGGTTTTCTACTCTCGTTTTGGAGATTAAAGCCTTTGTGGTGATTTTCTATTGGGGACTAGTTTTATTCGATTTGAAGATATAAAAACTTCGTCGTTTATTAAACGTTTGTTTGTGTCATTATTTTACAAAAATGATGAATGACAACGGAAACCAGACTGTTCCGATGATGACTGTCAATGCATTGGCAAGACGAACAACACTGGCAGAAAAACCCGAAAAAATTTTCGGGATTGATTTCAAGTTGTGGCAGCAGAAGATGTTCTTCTACTTGACGACTTTAAGTCTACAGAAGTTCATTAAGGAAGATGTTCATGTTCTGTCCGACGAAACTCTAGACAATGAACACTTTCTCGTGATAGAGGCGTGGAAGCATTCTGGTTTTCTATGCAAGTATTAAATTCTTAGCGGACTGGAGGACGATCTGTATAACGTCTATAGTAATGTGGAGACGTCAAAAGAACTATGGATTGCGCTTGAAAGGAAATACAAAACTAAAGATGCCGGGTTGAAGAAATTCGTTGCAGCTAAATTTTTGGACTACAAAATGGTAGATAGCAAGTCTGTTATTACCCAAGTACAGGAATTGCAAGTGATTATTCACGATCTCCTTGATGAAGGTATAAGTCGAAATAATACTGATGTTCAAAGTATTAATTATATTTTTTTTACTAACAGAATTTTCATTGAAGGTCTTCTAATCAATGAAGCATTCCAAGTTGCAGCGATGATTGATAAGTTGCCTCCTTCGTGGAAGGACTTCAAAAACTACTTGAAACACAAACGCAAGGAGATGTCGCTTGAAGATCTCATTGTTCGATTGAGAATCGAAGATGACAGTAAAGCTGTTGAAAAGAAAGGTCGTGGAAACTCAATAATAATGGGAGCAAACATTGTTCAGGATGCTCCTCAAAATAATAGAAAGAGGAAGAAGGCTTCTGGACTGAAAAACAACCCATGCAAGAAGCGGTTCAATGGAAATTGATGCAACTGTGGGAAAGCTGGACACAAATCTGCAGATTGTCGTGCTCCAAGGAAAGACAAGAAGAAGGGTCAAGCAAACATGGTTGAAAAGCACGAAGATATTTATGACTTGTGTGCTATGCTTTCTGAATGCAACCTGGTGGGAAATCCTAAGGAGTGGTGGATTGATTCTGGAGCCATTCTCCATGTTTGTGCTGTTAGATAAGCATTTGCTACATATGCTCCTGTTGGACCCGAAGAGACGCTTTCTATGGGAAATTCTGCAACGGCCAAAATTGAAGGATGTGGTAGATATTTCTGAAAATGACTTCTGGCAAAGTGGTGACTCTGAACAACGTCCTTCATGTTCCCGAGATTAGGAAAAACTTAATCTCTAATGGACTTCTCGTTAAGAACGGGTTTAAGTGTGTTTTTATATCCGATAAGGTTGTAATAAGTAAGAATCAGATGTTTGTAAGAAACAGTTACCTCACTGAGGGCCTTTTCAAACTGAATGTAATGGTCGTTGGAATAATAAAATTCAGCTTCTTAATTACTTGAGTCAAATGATATATGGAATATACATTTGGGACATTTCAATTATAAAACCTTACGAAAAATGATTAATTTGGAAGTGTTGCATGATAAGTAGGGATTTTCACCGCTTATTTTCTCTCTTTTACTTGTGTTTTAGCTCAAAAATGTTAAAAGGTATTGCAAGAACTAATGAAATGAGCTTTCTTGCAGGAATATTGGGAAACGAGCCAAAGAAGTAAAAATCAACTAAAAAAGGAGTCAAAATTGGACAAGGACCAAAACAAGGAAAAATTGCTTACAGTGCGGACCGCACAATACTATGTGCGGTCGCAAACAATGAAGGATTCCTGTCAAAGTAGCTTCAGAGTATGCAGACTGCATAATTTTGGTGCGGCCGCAGAAGAGAGGTTCAGAGATTTGGAATTATGGGAAATTGAAGGAATGCAGACTGCACCATTATTGTGCGACCACAAGAGCCAAAGTGCGGCCGCACTCACTAATATGCGGACCGTAGGGGAAGAGAGTCAGAGAGCCTTGAAGTAAACATGTGTGGACCGCACGATTATTGTGCGGCTGCAGAATTCAGTGTGCGGCCGCACTCACAAATGTGTGGTCCGCAGGATCAAGTCCAAGTCCCAGCCAAAGCCAAGTGTGCGGTTGCACTCAGAAATGTGCAGTCCGCACAACTAGATGAAGTGCAGTCGCATCCCACTTTTATGCGATCGCAGAAGGCCTAGTTGACCAGTCAAGATCAGAGTGTGGACCGCACTCAGAATTATATGGCCGCACAAACTCTGCAGGGGCATTTTTGTCAGATATTTTTAGCTTAGTATAAATAGAACTTTTTTGTCATTTTTAGGTTAAGTTTAGTTTTGGAAGAGCACCTGAGCCGTTTTCTTTACTGCTTTAAGTAATTTTGTACTAGATTTATCTTCAAACATTAGATTTTCATCCCATAATTAATTATTATGTATTCTATCTTTATTTCTTCTTTAATTTTTGCATTATTCATGAGTAGCTAAATTTCTAGCTAGGGTTGTGACCCATCCTAGTGTGGGTATTTAATGGGTGTTTGATTTAGGGCTTGTTTGTGATATTTAGCCTATTTCTTTCTTTGATTCAAGAATTAGTGGTTGCAAACATTGGTTCATGCCTAATTGACTTAGTCTCTACTTGATAAAGAGAGACTGAGTCTAGGAAAACTTGGCTAACAAGAAATTGGGGTGAACTCAAGAAATTGATAGCCCCAATTTAAGGGTTGCATCTAGAGATAGTAAGACCCGAATTGAGCATTTATCACTTGTTTTGTGCAATACCCATTTGGACTTGAGAAAGCCAAATTGGGCAAAATCACCCAAACTAACGAGAGGTATAGAGTGAGTATTCGAGTGTGATTTCTATATTACAACCACGGCCAATCAAACTTGGCCTAGAGTTTACAACCCATTAGGTAACCACCTAGGTGGAAGTCACGACCCTAGATCCTTTTATCAGTTGAAAAATAACAAAATCAAAATTATTGTCTCTTAGTTTTATACTTGCAAACAATAGAACACAGTAGAAGTAGAACAATAATCAATATTGTGGAAGAGCAATTTAGGAAAAACCATACATTCACACAAGATATACACCTAATCCCTATTCTAACTCCCTGTGGATTCGGTCCCGACCTTCTTTGGGTTTATTATTGCATCGACCGCCTCACTGCCTAATTGTGATGTGGGTTTGGCCGAGATCAATTTTTGGCGTTGTTGCCCGGGAGTTAAACGGATTTATCTATATATCTAGGTTTTTGTGTGCTTTGTCTTTCTTTCCTTCCGAGTCACTAATTTTGTTTTTGAATTGCTTATAGGTACAAAAATGGCTCTCAACAACGAGCCCATCGGGAATTTGCAATTGGGGGAGAAGGCAGACGATGATCAAAGGGATGAGATTCATCCCTAACCTCAAGTAAACAGGTGAGGCCGACCGCCCCATGACAATATCCCAAACCCTCCCCCACCTCCGCCAAGAGCGGCAGCACACAGGGTGTTGCCGAACGAGGGTTATGCCAGCGCCCCGTATTAGGGCGGGCAACTTCTAAATCACCAATATGATGCTTACACTAATTGAGCAACGGGGTTTCTTCACTGGAGCTCCAAGCCAAAATGCTTACAAGCATCTCAAGAGGTTCGTCGATACTTCTTGGGGAGCAAGCAAACAAATGTTTCCAAGGATGCACTGCGTTTGAGGCTATTTCCTTTTTCTCTACGGGGAAAGGCTTTGGACTGGTTAGAGATATTACCCAATCATTCTATCCATACTTGGGATGAGTTGGCTGAAAAGTTCATTGCCAAATTCTTCTCTCTGGGGCACATGGATACACTACGGGATGAAATTCTAGCGTTCAAGGTAGAGCCCAATGAGCCATTGCACGAGATTTGGGAAAGATATTGTACCATGGTTAAGGAGTGCCCGAATAATGATATGACCTAGGTCATGATCCAACAAAACTTCTATAGGGGGATCAACACAACAACCCAGTGTATGTTAAATCAACTCACTGACGGGAACTTCATGAACACGCCTTATGCTGAAGCTTGTGAAATTTTGGATGAGATAGCGGATACTTCGTCGGTGTGTCAAAGTAGGGCCAATGTTCCTCAAGGTCACCCAAATATTATTCAGCTACACAAGGAGCTACATGATCATGGGAAAGCTATTGTCGAGTTGACAACCACAATGAACCAATAGGCTAAGGCTCAGCTTCAACAGGTTCAAGGGCCAAAACAAGTGAATACTATGTAAGCGGTGAATATGATGATGAACAAGAGACGACAAAGAGGTCAACAAGTACATAATCGTCCGGAACAATTTGAGCAAGATGATAGTGGGTATGACCAAGGTGATACATATAATGAGCAAGAAGAAGAAGTGCAATATGTCAACAATTATCAAGGTCAAAGAAACAATACTCAAAATCAACAACAATGGAGATCACAAGGAAACCAAGGAAATTGGAACAACCAAAGCCACCAAGGCAATTAGAGTGGTGGAAACAACAATAATCAAGGAAATTAGGGAAATAAAAATAATCAAGGCAATTGGAGTAAACAAGGAAACCAAGGCAACTGAGGAGGCAATAATAAAAGTAACTGGGGTGGCAACAATCAAAGAAATTGGGGAGGCAACAACAATCAAGGGGGTTGGAACAACAATAATCAAGCGAATCGAGGGTCAGGATTTCAAAGGCCTCCAATGTATCAACAACCAAGCAACTCGCCTCCATATCAGTCACAAGGTTCCAGTTCTTCCAATAGTGAAATGGGACAGATTGAAAATATGTTTAAGCAAATGATGGAGAAAATTGCCGACTCTGATGCTCAATTAGCGCAATTTGGACGTTCAACTTGACCAAATATCTCAAGCTTTAAACACTCTCCCAAAAGGGGCACTACCTAGTGATATGGTGGTGAACCCAAAGGGTGGGAACAATACGGGGCATGCAACGGTCGTAACCACACAGAGCGGAAAATGAGGGGAGGCAAGTGCCTCAAACCAAATAAAAGTGGCGGATGATGATGTGTTGGTTCAAGAAGTTGACATGTCAAGCGATGACGTTCAAACTAATGAAGAGGTGAGGATTGACATTGATGAAAGTGTGGAGGAGACACAAGAAGAAGTGAACCCGTTTAGGGAACACGTGATTGACATATTGGCTCCGGTAGTGCAAAAGGCCAAGGCACCCATGCCAAGGACTCCTCCTCCATACCCTCAAAGACTCGCAAAGTAAAACAGTGGTAATCAGTTCAAGAAATTTATTGATATGATGAAGAGTTTATTCATAAATGTGCCATTGGTTGAAGCCTTAGAACAAATGTCGGGATATGCCAAGTTCATGAAGGATTTGGTAACAAAGAAGAGATCAATGAATTGTGAAACGATCAAAATAACACATCAAGTGAGTGCTAGTGTGCACTCAATGGCTCCAAAGTTAGAAGATCTCGTCGCCTTCACAATCTCGTGCACTATCGGGATCGCCGATTTTGCCAAAGCTTTATGTGATTTAGGGGCAAGCATTAACTTGATGCCTTACTCTGTGTTCAAAAATTTGGGGATTGGGCAACCAAGGGATAATTGATGATGTGTTAGTTCGGGTCGACAAGTTCATCCTTCCAGTGGACTTTGTGATCCTCGATTGTGAGATTGACTACGAGGTGCCTATTATCTTGGGTAGACTTTTCCTTGATACAGGGAAGGATCTAGTTTATGTGGAAGCCGGTGAGCTCACCTTCTGAGTGGGTGATGAAAAAGTGGTGTTCCATGTATGCAAATGAATTAGGCAACCAAATAGCACCGAATTTTGTTCGTTCGTGGATCTAGTGACCGAAGTAATTGTTGATGACACAAGTGTTGTGATGAATGTTGAGGATATCTTGGAAGCTATGTTGCTAAATCATGATGAGTATGAGAAGGAAGGATTTGTAGAATGCATCAATGCTTTGCAAGGAATGGGGTCATATACTTATAAGCCCATAAAATTGTCCTTGGACCTTGAGAACCGGAAGACTCCTCCAACAAAGCCCTCAATCGAGGAGCCTCCCACCCTGGAGGTAAAGCATTTGCCTTCACACAACAGGTATGAGTTTCTTGTTCGTTGTTCCACTTTACATGTTATTCTTTCCTCGTGCTTAACTAACATGCAGGTAGATTCTACCTTAGCGGTGCTCCAAAGAATGAAGCAAGTTATAGGTTGGATATTGGCAGATATTCAGGGTATAAGCCCCGCCTTTTGCATGCACAAAATTATTCTGGAGGAGGATGCCAAACCCTCCATGGAACATCAAAGAAGATTGAATGAAGCTATGCAATAGGTAGTGAAGAAGGAGATCATAAAATGGTTGGATGTCGTGGTTGTTTACCCCATTTACGATAGCTCATGGACCTCGCATGTGCAATGTTTCCCAAAGAAAGGGGGCATGACTGTGATAACAAATGACAAAAATGAATTGATCCCCACAAGAACTATCACCGGGTAGAGAGTGTGCATGAACTATAGGAAGCTCAACAAAGTCACTCGGAAAGATCATTTTCCGCTTCCATTTCTTGATCAAATGTTGGATAGGTTGGTCGGACATGCTTTTTATTGCTTTCTTGATGGATACTCCGGCTACAATCAGATTCTTATTGCTCCTGAGGACCAAGAGAAGACCACTTTCACTTGTCCCTATGGCACTTTCGCATTCTCGCGGATGCCATTTTGGTTATGCAATGCACCGAAGACTTTTCAATGGTGTATGATGTCCATCTTCACCGATATGGTGGAGGACTTTCTTGAGGTTTTCAGGGATGATTTTTCTGTGGTGGGGAATTCTTTTGAAGAGTTCTTGGACAACTTGGACAAGTTATTGGCAAGATGCGAGGAAACTAACTTGGTTTTGAGTTGGGAAAAATGTCATTTCATGGTCGAGGAAGGCATTGTCCTCAGTCACAAGATTCCAAAGAATGGTATTGAGGTTGATAAAGCAAAAATTGAAATCAAACTCCCTCCCCTACATACGTGAAGGGAGTGAGGAGCTTTCCAGGTCTTGCGGGGTTCTATCGCCGATTCATCAAGGACTTTTCTAAGGTGGTAAACACCTTGTGCAAACTTTTGGAGAAGGATGCCAAGTTCCATTTTAATGAAGATTGTATGAAGGCATTTGAATTGCTCAAGTATAAGTTGACTACTACTCCTATTATCACCACACCAAATTGGAGCTTACCTTTTGAGCTCATGTGTGACGCAAGAGATGTGGCGGTTGGAGCGGTATTGGGGCAACGTATCAACAAGATCTTCCATCTGGTCTACTATGCTAGTAAGACCATAAACGAGGCCTAAGTCAACTATACGGTGACCAAAAAAGAACTCCTTGCTATTGTATTTTCTATGGAGAAGTTCCACCCGTACTTGATGGGTACAAAGGTGATTGTTTACACCGACCACGCGGCGCTTCGATATTTGATGGCAAGAAAGATTCCAAGGCAAGATTGATGCGGTGGGTACTTCTTTTACAAGAGTTTGATCTTGAGATTCAATACCGCAAGGGGAGTGGAAATTAAGTGGAGGACCACTTGTCTCGATTTGAAGAGGAGGGAGGCCACATGATGGCCTTGAGATAAACGATTCATTTCCAGATGAGCAACTCCTTTCCATTTCTATGACCAGGATGCCTTAGTTCGCCGACTTGGACAATTATCTTTTAAGTGGAATTGTACCGAATGAGTTCTCTTCAAACCAAAGGAAGAAGCTCAAACAGGATTGCCTTGAATACTATTGGGATGATCCATATCTCTTCCAAATTTGTACCAATGGTGTGATCCGAAGATATCGGAAGAAAAACAATTGGGAATTCTTGATGCTTACCACTCTTCGCCATATGGTGATCACCATGGTGGAGCAAGAAAGGCTACAAAGGTGCTAAGTTGTGGATTCTATTGGCCTACTCTTTACAAGGATGTTAGTGATCTCGTCAAGCATTGTGATGAATGTCAAAGGGCCGGTGGGATTTTCAAGAAAAATGAGATGCCCATCACTACCATCTTGGAGATTGACATTTTTAATTTGTGGGGCATTGATTTCATGGGTCTGTTCGTGAGCTCATGTGGGAACACTTATATATTGGTAGTTGTTGATTACGTGTCAAAGTGGGTTGAAGTCGTGGCTTTGCCCAACAATGAAGCTCAGAGTGTGGTAGCATTCTTGAAAAAGAACATCTTCATAAGGTTTGGTACTCCAAGGGCCATTATTAGTGACGGGGGATCTCACTTTTGCAACAAATATTTTGATACTTTACTCTCCAAGTATGGCGTCACCCACAAAGTGTCGACCCCTATCATCCTCAAGCAAGTGGACAGGTTGAAGTATCCAACTGGGAGATTAAGAGAATTTCGTCAATGACTGTGAATGCCAAACAGACGGATTGGTCGAAGAAACTTGATGATTCTCTTTGGGCTTATAAGACAGCTTACAAACCACCAATTGGTATGTCCCCATATCGAATAGTGTTCGGGAAAGCTTGTCATCTATCGGTGGAACTTGAGCACAAGGCTATATGGGCATTGAAGAAGCTTAATCTTGAGCGGGACGTCGTCGCGACTTAAGGGTGGGACAATTAAATGAGCTTGATGAATTCCGATTCCATACATATTCAAGTTCTTCCTTGTACAGGGACAAGATAAAGTACCTCCATGACAAGTATATCCGGAATAAAGAATTCAAAGAAGGCGATCTTGTGCTACTGTTCAATTCACGGTTGCAGATGTTTCCGATAAAGTTGAAATTGAAGTGGAGTGGCCCACTTGAAGTTGTGCATGTGACCCCTTTTGGTGCTCTATATCTGAAAAATAAGAACGATGAGGTGTTTAGAGTCAATGGGCACCGGGTGAAACATTATCTTGGCAAGGTTGATGATGGCCACGTTGTGGCGTTTCTTCATTTCGGAGGATTGGTAATCTACATCATGCCGCGACGTTAAATCAGACGCTTCTAGGGAGGCAACCCATGTTTCTTTTTCTTTTTCTTGATTTTCTTCTTTAGATTAGGTAGGTTTTGTTTTGTGCTAACTAGTTTTGAAGTGTATGCAGGAATGGTTGTGCATTGCAGGGACCGTGCAAGAAAAATTGGCTAAGTGTCACAAAAGTGCGGACTGCACCAGAATTATGTGGACCGCACCATCATGCGGCCGCACAATTCTGCGTGCGGTCGCACAACTGGAATGCCAAAAGTGCATGATTTTTTAAGTTTGGCCTGTCAAATTTTGTTAACAAATTGCGGTCGCACACAAAATTCTGCGGTCACACTCACTTTTGAGCGGACCGGGGAACTTCTTCAAGGGTACAGGTAAAGCGTGGGGACACACTCAAAATTGTGCGGCCACACTCAGGTAGGTCTTTCACCGACTAGTCAACCTATAAATAGGACCTCCATGCACTATTCACACTTTCTCCTCTCTGATCTCTGAAACCCTAAGCAAGCTCAGTGCTTAACCCTATTGGTTATAAAAATTCAAGCATTTCATCTGTGTAGATTCACACCTGCATTCTTTATTACTGGTATGTTCTTTACAGCTTTAGATTTTTCATTTTTTCTTAATTTTGTTTTTTTATCTAGGGTTATGTTCATGCATGACAATGTCAATAGATAGTCATTTTGGACTATAATCATGTGGGTAGTATCTAAAATGTTAATTGGGGCATGGGTAAATAGTTAACCATGTTTAATTGCTCAAATTTTGCCCTAGCTGTGAGAAAATTGCATAAAATAAAGAACAGTGCTCGTAATTTTTAAATTGTGCGGTCGCACACATTTTTGTGCGGTCCGTATAAGTGAAAGTTAGGGTAAAATTGATGTTTGGATTGTGCGGACCGTACCCATAATTATGCGGTCCGTAGTGAAATTGTGCGGTCCGCACCTGCTGAATGATCAAAGAACCCAGTAGTCTGAACCTAGGGTTGTGCAGCTGTAGTTGATTTTGTGTGGTCTGCACTTTTGGTTGTGCGGCCGCATTGTGAAATTGTGTGGTCCCCACTCGGCAGTCTGCAGCCGCACTCACTTTTGTGCGGTCCGCACTGTCTGTTCTGAACCTGCTTTCCTGAACCTCTCAAACATGCATCTGTATACATTATGACCTGCATTTCTAACTGATTCCTATTGATATATGTTGCAGACAATGGTTAGATCCCGCGGCAAAGGTGATGCACAAAAAAGGAGGGGTGAGCCCTCCTGGGGCCAAGGCCGAGGCAAGAGTAACCTATCACTAGCCATCAAAAATCCATAAGCAAGAAAGCAACAGCAAACAGAGTTCCTGACTCCTCTGACATAAGTGAATATGCCCCCGTCCGCGGAAGCCTCTGAGAGTCACTCTATGGAGGTTCATCCTGAACCCCAATCCAATCCACCACAAACCACAGGGCGCTATCAATTGTGAAATGAGCCTACAGACACTTCTTCTGCGGGTTCTAAAGAAGAAATCCAAGGGCCCGAGCCCTCCTCTTAACCTTCTCCTCCCGCACCAATCAATGTAGATGATGATGATGATGTTGTAACAGATGATGGGAGAGGAGGTGATACTCGAGTGGGTGGACTTGAGAGGTCAAGGAGAAGAGATATGTGGGAGGACAGATTTGTCAGCCTGACTGCCTTCAATAGGTTCAGAGAATGGTGGCCCCAGAGATCGCTCACACTTGAGTGATAGTTCTTGATGAAGGACTTGGACATTCACAATCCAAATGTCCTCAGACAGTTCCAGGAGCGAAAGTTATGGAAATGGTTTACCCAGAATGTCCTCGACGCAAACGAGTAGTTGGTTAAAGAATTTTATGCCAACGTGGATGATATAAAGAAGGGTACCAAGGTAACAAAAGTGTGAAATCTAAAAATCTGTTTCGATCCATGTACTCTGAACAAATATGTGGGATTTGAAGAAGTGGAGGCCGTCTAATACATAAAAAATCTGGCTTTGGGTGATGCAGCTCGGTCGTGGTTAGCAGAAATTCTGGCAGCTCGAGGACCACCACCCCGTGGCTCACAGCAGGGGTCCCCATAATCCGGGCCACCCAAAATGTTGAGGCCAAAGGGTGGCAGACATTTTTATGCAGCCGCATTGACCCGTGCTTGAATGAGAACAACTTGACCCTTCCCCAAGCAGTCCTCATGGCTTCGATTATGGCTGGGTATCCGATAAATGTGGGGGCCATCATGTCCACAAACATTACCTTCGCTGTCCAGAAGGATGAGAGATAATATCCCTACCCCAACTTCCTCACTGAGTAATTCAATGATCAAAGGGTGGATCCGAGGCAGTATGATACAAAGGTAAAGGCGAAGAAGCCTTTCTCATGGTACCACCTACATGATGCTGACAACCCGAAGTTCAAGGGTAAGGCAACTACTTCCACTTGCCAGCCTGAGGAGCCAAGGGTAGTAGTTACTGATTCATCTACTGAGCCTTCCACAGTTGTCATGCCTTCTACAGCAGCCATGCCACCACCTTCTTCATCCAGGACATCAGCTCTTTTATCAGTACCAGCATCCACTTATCCACAGATTGCGCTGCGAGTCTCCCAGACATTGGCGAGTCTCAACAACTGGATGCAGGCAGCTACTTCAAAGCTGTCTAACATATCCAATGTTGTTGCAGCATAGTCCTATGCCCCAGCAGCCCCACAGGTACCTCCGTCAGTGGAGGAAACATTGAAAAAGATTCTGGACAACCAGAAGACCATAATGGAGACTCTAGTGGCACATGGAGAGGTCATTGAGGAGTGGGGGAAGCAAACAAAGAATATGCGGAAGTCTCAGGCGTCGAAGAAGTTAGTGAAGAAGTTGAGACAGGAGGTTTCCGAGATTTCATCTACAGGAGATCTACCATTAGACCTACTTATGGAGACAACAAACCCAGCAACACAGGCAGCACCATAGGCATCTGAGTTAGCAGTCGATCAGTCTGAGGAGCCAGATGCTACTGCCCACACAACTGAGGAGATGATCCAAATTCTCAGCAACCCGGTTGTCCCTCAGCCAGGTGATGATGAGATACAACTTGAGGAAACTGAGAGTGCTGAGGATGCTATACATACTGAGGGTGTTGGAGATACCATGCAGACTGAGACCACTTAGGGAGTTCTCTTAACTCTCTAGCCTTTCCCCGTTCTTATTTTTGTTAAGCATTGGAGACGAGGCTTATTTTTCATTTGGGGGTGGTCTATTTTGATTGATTGGCAATGGCCTGTAATAACTCTGATACTATTTTTTTCTTTGTTCTTTATTTTCTCTTTGGTATGTATATATTCTTCCCTTTCGTTTGATGTATATATTTAGTTTCCCTTATGTACATATTCATTTTACTTCTGTTTGTATATTTTTTTATCTTACTTTCCGTAGTTTATTTCGTAGCTTCTTAAGTTTATCTTTCTTAGTAGTATAACTTCTTATTTACTTTAGTAGTTTCTTTTGAATTTTCTAGCTTTTTTTTTTATGTTTTGAGTAATCAATAAGCCTTTGGTTTTATTAATGCCACGGTTCTTTCCAAAGGTGTATTTTGTATGAACCGGTTGGCTCTTCCCAACGATGGATGGTGTGACAACCTTCTTAAGGGATTAGGTCTGTTTTCCTTTCTTGTTTAGGCAAAAATAAGTAGTAATGAATAAAAGGTTCAAGCATGTTCCACTTGGTGCCAACACACTTAACTATGCGGTTATGGTTAAAAATAAGTTTTTGTATAGAAATATCTCTAGTTAGTGACCTTGTGGATCTTGTGTTGACTTAGGCAATCATCGGGTGGTTTAGTTGAACCATTAGCGATTTTCAATATTGAATGCGGTTACTTTGGGCCCTCGACTCCTTTATCTTTTACAATCCGTTTATTTGAGAGGTAAAGTATTTTGTTACAAGTCCAAGTACCCGTGCGAATGGTCTAGAACTTGCCCCGAATTTGTTTCTAGGCGAAATTCTAAGTTAGCTTGGCTTGAGAAGTGATTGTAGGCCCTCTTTGGCCCGTTTTGAAACCTTCCATGGACCACCAATGATATCATCATTATTAAACCCTTTTGAGCCTAAAGCCTTTCTATTTAATAACCATATTACAAGACTTTAACCATTTTATAGTGACACTCTCTTGGCACCCGACTTTTCTTTAGCACTCATGTGATTCAAATGGCAAAAACATAAGTTTGGGGGAGAGATGAGGAGTTTAAAGATGGTTTCAAGGCACAAAAAGACAAAAAAAATGAAAAAGAGGAAAAGGCAAAGAAAAATAAAGGAAGAACAAAGAAAAACACAAAAAGAAAGTGAATAATGTGAAAGAGTTGAAAAGATGCTAAAGAAAGAAAAAGTGCAAATCATGGAGAAAGCAAAGAAGGAGATCATGAAGAGCATGACAAAGAAAGAGTGATGTCAAGTCTCTCTAATCCCCCTAAGGGAAAAGATAATGAGTCAAAAAGTCGTCAAAGCATGAGCCAACAAGAGAATATGAAGTGCTGAAGGAAAGATGAACCGATTCCAATCCGATATTACCCTCCTTTATCCAAAAGCCTTCATTACATGCTGAAAAAGACATACGTGATTGTAACGACCCGACCTGTCATTTTGAGCGTTTGCACTTCGCTCGGTAGTTTGCGAACATAAGTAGCTTCATGTGACGTATTATAACTTATGTGAATAGTCGGTTTTTGGCTTTTAGGTTATTAGGAATCGGTTTGGAAGAATGAATTTCATTGTTCAAGCTTTATGTTGAAAGAGTTGACCAAGTTTGATTTTTTTGTGAATTTGACCCCGGAATGGAGTTTTGATGGTTCCGTTAGGTCCGGATGGTGATTTTGGACTCGGGCGTATGACCTTATTTTGCATTGATGTTTGTAGAATGTTTCGGCACAAGCTGGAAAAAATTAGAAAATTGAAGGTTTGGAAAGTTCATAAGTTTGACCGGAAGTTGACTTTGAGGATATCAAATTCGGATTGTGGTTCCGTAAATTTGAATAGCTTTGTCATGTCATTTGGGACTTGTGTGAAAATTTGAGTTTATTACAGGATGATTTGATATGTTTCAGCGCAAGTTTTGGAAATATTTATGTGTGTTTTGAGGCCTCAAGTAGGTCCATGTTTTGTTATGTGACTTGTGGGTATGATTGGACGGGGTCCCGAGGGGATTGGGTGCATTTTAGATTGATTTCAAATCCTTTTCTTCAATGTTACAGCTGTTGGTTCTGGTGTTTTACACATGCGACTGGTACTGCGATGGTGCGATGGTCGCAGAAGCGTTAGTGAAGTTGCAGAAGTGAGATGAGGCTGGGTGAGGAAGACCGCAGAAGCGGATTTTTGTAGCGCACCTGCGGCCACGCAGATGCGGGATTGGGAGCGCAGGTGCGAAAATCTTTGTAGAAGTGGAATTTGTCATCCACAGGTGCGGGGGTTGCTGGGCAAGGCCATTTTCGCAGAAGCAAAGTTTTTACCGTAGAAGCGGTGGTCGCAGATGCGACAATCTGTCCGCAAATACGGAATCGCTGGTCAGAATGCTATAAGTTGAGGGTTGGTCATTTTTATCACTTATTGAGCTATGGACTTCGGAATGGAGTGATTTTTTGAGCGAATTTCATCATAACGATTGGGGTAAGTGTTCTCTACTTAGTTTGGTTATATTCCATGAACCTATCTTCTTTTTTTGCAATTAGTTGATGAATTTAAAGAGGAAATTGGGGGTTTTGACCTAAAATTTTATAATATGAATTTGTGAGTTTTGAACATCGATTTGAGTGTAACTAGTATGGTTGGACTCGTAATTGAATGGGTTGTCAGGTTTTGTGAGTGTCGGGTTCCGAGGTGCGGGACTGAGTTGGGCTTTTGGGTCGATTTCGGGCTTTGATTCAAGATTGATCTTTTACGATCGGGATTGGTTCCTTTAGCATCGTTTGATGTATTTGAATTGTTGTTGGATAGTTTCGAGTCGTTCGAAGATCGGAACGCGCGTGATGGCATCTTTGGAGCATCGTTTGGCTTTCTCGGCATTGGTATTGGCTCTTTCGAGGTAAGTAACTCTTCTAAACTTAGTGCTGAGGGTATGAAACCCCACAAATGTGATTGGTATTGAGTTGATGCACATGCTAGGTGACGGGCATGTGGGCGTGCACCATGTGAATTGGGACACTGCTACTCCCATGGCACTGTATAGTGGCCTTAGTTTGTTGATAATTGTGTTTTCACCACGTGATAGAATAATTGAGCTGCCAATCATGTTAAGTATCATGTTTAGGCTCCATGCTGATGTTGCTTGGACCTACCGTGGTCGTTTCTTGTTTTCATCTCACCGATTTCATTGATATTTTTACTTAGTCATATTCATGCATTCATATCATATCTTAGTCTCAGTTGTTATTATTAATACATCATATCATTGTTGTCGGGCTAGTTTCATGACATATTGAGCTCGTGAGCAAAACTGGAGAGAGTGATGACTGAGTGAGGTCGAGGGCCTGAGTGAGAGTGGAATTTTCGGCCGGGATGCACACCACAGCATATTATATTATACATTATGGGTCAGGCTCCACGCCGCAAAAATATATTGATTATATTTTATTGGAACGGGTTGCATGCCGCAACAGTGTTGGATCGGGCTGTATGCCGCAGCAATATAGCACTTGGGTTGAAGGAGCCCCTCCGGGGTCAATACACCCTTAGTGAGCGCAGTCGACTATATATATATATATATGTGGATCGGGTTGCACGTCGCAGCAGTTATTATACATCGCTGAGTGATTTAGTGTGCTGAGTATTGAGCCTAGTGAGAGAGTATGCGCGGCAGTGAGATTGAGTACTCTGAGAGTATGAGTACATGATTCATCTCTGAGATACATGGCATTTATATGCACACATGACATACAGGCATAGAGATGCATTTTTTCTCATGCTATATAGTATCACGTCATTCATGACTTATTATACACATTAATATATGGGTACAAAGAGGTATTTTATACTTGTTATTTGGAAAGAAAATGAAACATTTTATTTATCGTGGAAAGGATATTTGGAAAATTTCAGTTTTCAAACTTACTCGTACTTTGGCATTTTCGGTAAGAGATCTGGGATTTTCTTTCACTGAGATATTTGAAAAGCATGACCACTTTCTCGAACTGTGAACGGGCAGAGTATTGTTACTTTTGAGATATCTCTTTTATACTTGCATTTATGCTGTTATGAGCTGTTGTGGAATATTGGTATTAGACTCGACCCTTTGTTAGCTCGTCACTACTTTCAACCTAAGGTTAGGTCTGTTACTTACTCAGTACATAGGGTCGGTTGTACTGATACTACATTTATGCACATTGCGTTCAGATGTTGGTTGTTGTTGTTGATGTGTTCGACGGTTGCGGGACTTGAAGATGTACCTGCGTCCCTGTTGTAGCTGCCTCCTTTGTTTAGGGTAGCCTTAGATTATAAAACCCTGTTTATATACTTTTCAAACAGACTATGTATTTATTTCATTTCCGCTTTGTAAACGCTATTCGTAGAATCTTATGATTTGTACTACCAATCCTTGGAAAATGTGTAAAATTTCATAAATTACTATCATTTAATTGTCTTGTTAGTATAATTGAAATTGGATAATTATTAGTTGGCTTACCTAGCATGTTGGATTAGGTGCCATCACAACTAGTGGATTTGGGGTCGTGACAGTGATTTCAACTCGAGCAAGCTTACATTAGTGGTGATCTACATGAGGGGCAAACATATGGTACTTAGAGTCGGGCTTGTGACATTCTTTTAAGAGTGATGAGTGAGTCTTCCTCGAGTCATTGTTTTGAATTCTTCATTCGTGAGTGAGATGAGCTTCCGGAAAGTATAGGAGGAGGAGTTTGGGATCCACAATGGCTTGCATGAAAGCGCGAGCTTCCTTGATGAACAAAGACAACCCTTGATGCTCAAGTGTCACATTAGATCCATTTGGGCTTCAATTTTCAAACCATAGGCTTGTTAATGATTCATGAGCGTGTGGGTAACTATTGGTCCCAATTGATTTGTGTTTTGACTCAACTTAGGCCAGCTGGAATATCCCTTTTTCTAATGGAGGTGAGAATTTCCTTAATTGCTTGAGGACAAGCAAAAGCTTAAGTTTGGAGGAGTTGATAAGCAGGGATTTTGACCGCTTATTTGCTCTCTTTTACTTGTGTTTTGGATAAAAAATGCTTAAAGGTATCCTGAGAACTAATGAAATGAGCTTTCTTGCAGGAATATTGGGAAATGAGCCAAAGAAGTGAAAATCAACTAAAAAAGAGTCAAAATTGGACAAGGACCAAAACAAGGCAAAATTGCTTACAGTGCGGAGCGCACAATACTGTGTACGGCCGCAAACAATGAAGGATTCCTTTCTAAGTAGCTTCAGAGTATGGGGACCGCATAATTTTGGTGCGGACACAAAAGAGAGGCTTAGAGACTTGGAATTATGGGAAATTGAAGGAATGCGGACCCCACCATTATTGTGCGGCCACAAGAGCCAAAGTGCGGCCGCACTCACTAATATGCGGACCACAGGAGAAGAGAGTCAGATAGCCTTGAAGCAAAGATGTGCGGACCGCACAATTATTGTGCGGCCGCAGAAGTCAGTGTGCGGCCGCACTCACGAATATATGGTCCGCAGGATCAAGTCCAAGTCCCAGCCAAAGCCAAGTGTGCGACCGCACTCAGAAATGTGCGATCCGCACAACTAGATGAAGTGCGGACGCATCCCACTTTTATGCGACTGCAGAAGGACCAGTTGACCAGTCAAGCTCAGAATGCGGCCGCACAACCTCCACAGGGGCATTTTTGTCAAATATTTTTAGTTTAGTATAAATAGGACTTTTTGTCATTTTTAGGTTAAGTTTAGTTTTGGGAGAGCAACTGAGCCGTTTTCTTTACTGATTTAAGTAATTTTGTACTAGATTTGTCTTCAAACATTAGATTTTCATCCCATGATTAATTATTATGGATTCTATCTTTATTTCTTCTTTAATTTCTGTATTTTTCATGAGTAGCTAAATTTCTAGCTAGGGTTGTGACCCAACCCTAGTGTGGGTATTTAATGGGTTTGGTTTAGGGATTGTTTGTGATTGGGTTAGTGATATTACGCCTAGTCCTTGCTTTGATTCAAGAATTAATGGTTGCAAACATTGGTTCATGCCTAATTGACTTAGTCTCTACTTGAGAAAGAGAGACTAATTCTAGGAAAACTTGACTAATTCGAGTGTGATTGCTATATTACAACCTCGACCAATCAAACTTTCTCTAGAGTTTACAACCCATTAGGTAACCACCTAGGTGGAGCTCACGACCCTATATCCTTTCATCAGTTGAAAAACAACAAAACCAAAACTATTATCTCTTAGTTTCATACTTGCAAACAATAGGACAAAGTAGAAGTAGAACAACAATCAATATTAAGGAATAGAAATTTAGGACAAGCCAGACATTCACACTAGATATACACCTAATCCCTATTCTAACTCCATGTGGATTCAATCCCGACCTTCGTTAGGTTTATTATTGCATCGACCGCCTCACTGCCTAATTGTGGTGTGGGTTTGGCCGAGATCATTGCCTAAGTTTGAATGCGACAAATCAAAATGTCAAATATTTGTGGAATCTAAGTATGTTAAACTTACTTATAAGTATTGAAAGGAATTCAAGTCCTTTAGAGTTAATTCACACGGATATTTGCGATATGAAGTCAATACCATCTCGCGGTGGAAAGAAGTATTTCATAACTTCTATTGACGACAGTACTCGATATTCCTATGTTTACTTACTTAATAGTAAAGATGAAGCAATAGACGCATTCAAGCAATACAAAAATGAAGTTGAAACACAACTTAACAAGAAAATCAAAATGATAAGAAGTGATAAGGGTGGTGAATATGAATGTCCTTTTGAAGAAATATGTTCAGAATATCGAATTATTCATCAAACAACGGCCCCTTACACGCCCCAATCCAATGGGATTGCGGAAAGAAAGAATCGTTCATTAAAGGAGATAATGAACGCATTGTTGATAAGTTCTGGTTTGCCACAAAACTTGTGGGGGGGGAACCATTCTTACGGCTAACCGGATACTAAATCGAGTACCCCATAGCAAAACGCAATCCATTCCATATGAAAAATGGAAAGTAAGGAAGCCCAACTTGAATTATTTTAAAGTGTAGGGGTGTTTGGAAAAAGTGCAAGTTCCTAAACCCAAAAGGGTAAAAATAGGATAGAAAACCGTTGATTGTGTTTTCATAGGATATGCGACCAATAGTAAAGCATATCGATTTTTGGTTCATAAATCAGAAAATCCCGACATACATAATAATACGGTTATGGAATCAGATAATACTGAATTCTTTGAAAATATATATTCGTATAGAAAAGGAATGTGAGTCGATTGATGAAGGATCTAAACGACCTCGGGAAGAAACAAAAGAAAGTACATTTAATCATGAGGAACCAAGACGTAGTAAACGTCAAAGAACGTCTACTTCATTTGGACCAGATTTTGTGACTTTCTTATTGAAAAATGAGCCTCGAACATTTAAAGAATCTTTTCTTCTTCTGAATCATTATTTTGGAAAGAGGTAGTCAATAGTGAAATAGAATCCATATTTAACAACCATGCATGGGAATTGGTTGATCTTCCTCCTGGAAATAAACCGTTTGGTTCTAAATGGATTTTTAAGAGGAAAATGAAAGATGATGGCATATAAGGCAAGATCTGAGGTCAAAGGGTATAGACAACGAGAAGGTCTTGACTATTTTGATACATACTCTCCAGTTAAAAAATTACGTCCATACGAATATTAGTAGCATTAGTTGCAGTTAGGGGTGTTCATAAGAAACTGAAAAATCGAACCAAACCGACAAAAAAACCCGATACTTTTTAGGTTTGGTTTGGTTTTGGTTTTGTATTTTAAAACCCGATCAAATTTGGTTTGGTTTTGGTTTTAATCAAAAAATAACCGAAAAAACCGAACCAAACCGACTATAAAAATAACTATTTAAATTTGTTATTACACCTATATATATGTATATTTTAATATAAAGTTTTTAAAATTTTATGCTACATATTAGTCATTTATATTTTTAGTCTAGTTCTTTGCTATTATAATAATCTAATTCTTTGCCTTTACATTCTAGTTTGATTGGTAGTTTTCTTTTACTAAGTACAAGAATTTATTTCATGTTAAAAGTAATCAATTTTTAATTGAGTACTTAAATTATTCATCACCATTTGATTCAATTATCATCAATATATCTTGAAAATTATAGATTTCTCAAAAACCAATTGATTTGATAGTGTTATGTTGAAAATGTAGTCGCCGGAATATGCTTTTGATAGTGTATGTATCATATTTAAGAAAAAACCCGATAAATAACTGAAAAAACTGATAAACCGACAAAAACCGAATCGATAAAAAACCGACTCAATTGGTTTGGTTTGGTTCCAATATTTGAAAACCCGACTTACTTGGTTTGGTTTCTTTTTAGGGAAAAACCGACCCAAACTGAACCATGAACACCCTCGCCTGCAATTTATGGTCTTGAAATTCATCAAATGGACGTTAAAACGGCCTTCTTAAATGGATATTTAGAGGAAGAAATCTACATGGAACAACCTGAAGGGTTTGTGGTTCCAAGTAAAGAAAAAAAGGTATGTATACTTGTTAAGCCCCTTTACGGACTAAAACAAGCACCCAAACAATGGCATGCGAAATTTGACGAAAAAATGTTGTCAAATGATTTTAGATAAATGAATGTGATAAAGATGTGTACATTAAAAATATTCTAAATCACAGTCATTGTTTTCTTATATGTGGATGATATGCTGATAATGAGTAATGATATTGCCAACATAAATGCGACTAAGCGTATGCTAACTAGCAAGTTTGATATGAAGGACTTGGGAGTTGCTGATTTAATTCTGGGGTTTAAGATCCATAAGACTCCTCAAGGTCTGGCATTGTCACAATTTCATTATATTAAGACAGTACTTGAAAAATTCAAGCACTTAGATTCTAAAGTTTCAAAGACTCCCATTGACGTGAATCTTGCACTAGCAAAGAACAAAGTTCAAAGCATATCACAATTGGATTATGCTCGTGTGTTGGGATGCTTAATGTATATCATGAATTGTACCCGACCAGATATAGCTTGTGCTATAAGTAAATTGAGTCGATACACAAGCAATTCAGGTCAATTTCATTGGATAGCAATGAAACGAGTTTTGGGATATTTAGAACATACCCAGGACTTTGCTTCGCACTACAGTAAATATCCTGCGGTGATTAAGAGATAGTGTGATGCAAATTGGATCACCGGTTCAACTGATTCTAAGTCCAAAAGTAGATATGTATTTACTATTGGTGGAGGAGCGGTATCTTGGAAGTCGTCCAAATAAACTTGTAATGCCCGCTCTACAATGGAGGCTGAGTTTATAGCCTTAGATAAAGTCGGTGATGAAGTTGAATGGCTCCGAAATTTCTTGGAAGACATTCCATTTTGGCTCAAACCGTTGGCACCAATATGCATATATTGCGATAGTCAAACGGCAATTGAAAGGGCTGGTAGCGTTATGTATAACGGTAAATCTGGTCATATACGACGAAGACATAAAATTGTTTGGCAATTATTCTCTAGAGGAATTATCACGATTGACTACATAAAGCCAAGCGATAATGTGTCGGATCCACTTATAAAAGGTCTAACTAGAGAGGTAGTTGATAAATCATCGAGGGGAACGGGACTATGGCCTAGAACAAGTCATTGTGGCGGTAAATCTACCTAGAAATCTTGAGATCCCAAGATCTAGGTTCAAGGAGATCAAACAAAGTCATTAATGACGGTTCAACATTGTCAACTAAATTTTGGCCAATTCTCGTAATGAGACAATGTTCAGTACCAAGGATAAAGCATTAAGGNGTCTAGGTATACACCAAAGCTCGACGGTTCAAAGATATCAAATCTACCGATTGACCAAGTATATACGACATAAGTTCACTATTGAAAGTTCAAAGGGAATTATTTATCCAGATGCGATTAATACTTTCTTGCGAATCACACAGTTTTTCATGCATATTTCCCTGATATAGCCATTCCTCATTCATGTGGGGGATTGTTGGGGTTTTAAAGCTTATATTTAGCTTTAAAGAGGGTGAATGGGAAATGGAAGGAAAATGAAGTATTTGAGTTTCCCTCCTTGACAAAAGGACATTGTCCCATATTGGAGGAGGAAAATACTTTTGATGGGTATATATCCAATTGCTCTTCTTCTAGCTCTTAAGAGTTAAGAAGAAGGCAAGTCTCGCGTCGTCGCCGTTGTCGTCGTCGCTCGCTCGGCTCGGATTCGGATTTGATCAATAATCGATTGACTGATTAATTTTTTGAACCAAATTTATTTTTTAATAGTAAATATTAACGTAATATTATTAAATATCCATTTTTGTAATGGAAAATTAATATTAAATTCAAATTATCTATTTTTTTGTAACGAAAAATTAATTTTTCTCTGCGTATTGAATCCCTGTTTTAATCTGCATAAATGACTATTTACGTTATGGTCGTTTTACCTGAACAGTCATAACTGACCTTTGAAGAGTTGCACCTCTTCGTTTGAACTCAACATATTGGCTATAAATAGCAGTCCATTCTCTTAGGTTTTTCATACGAAATTCTGAATTCTCGTCCTTTCTTCTGCATTATTATAACTACAAAGAAAGCAACAGTAAGTGTGATTTTCTACCAATCATTGTGTTCGCTAAAATACTGGGGTTTGAAGTACCGCTACACCAGTGTGTAATCCGTTCTATCGTGAGAGGAAATAATCCACAACCTCGTAGGAGGGGATTAAGTTCCTTAAGGAAACATTGTGAATTCAGTGAGCTCATATTAAATTCTATTTCTTTTATAATTCTGTTTATACATTATTTTTCTTCTCTAGAATTATTTTACAAATATAATATACTACAGAATATCGGATGGAGCTGCCCAAAAAAATGGGGATGTACCAAAAAGACTCGTGTAGATAAATAGTTTCTCACTCGACAGAGTTTGGTCGACGAATCCAGTGACCCCTTATTTTCTCTTATCTTCTATTAGTCATTCTGCTCATTTTTTTATTTATTTTTTACAAGTTATGATAACTTGTATTTTTGCCTCATTTTTCGTTCCTCTATACATTAGTTTTGGATATAATTGTACACAAAGTGGCCCCGAAAGCTTATACGTTGTGCTTGTTGCAGGATTGAACCAGAAATGAAGACACTCAGTCTAAAATATGCTCAAAACAGGAGTGAATCCGGCACAAGGATCAAAGACAACAAAAATGATCAAGCAAAATTCCACCGCGGTCGCGGTCCAGCTTTCGTGGACCGCGGTGGCATGATCCAGAGAAGCTGCAGGCAAGGCAAACATCCACCGCGACCGCGGTCCTCATTTCGCGGTCCGCGGTGGCTCACTTCAGAGACGGAGTTCCAAGGCATTTTCCACCGCGACCTAGATCCTTGTTTCGCGGTCCGCGGTGGACAACTTCAGAGAGGTGATTTCAGTGCATAGCTCACCGCGGTCTGCGGTCCTTATTTCGCGGTCCGCGGTGGCCCAGCAGGGGCATTTTTGTCCGAAAATTTGGCAGACTATAAATAGACCATTTTATAATTTCTTTACAAATCTTGTAATTTCTGAAGTAGAGAGCACGTGAATATTTTAGGGTTTTCATCTTTCTAGCTTTGTTCTTGTATTTTTAACATTGAAACTTCAATTTCATTGTTAGAATCAATTAATGGGTTCTTCTTCTTCTCTATCATTGTTTTTATCTTTGATTATGAGTAGCTAGACTCATTAGCTAGGGTTGTGGCTTAACCCTAGTGTGGGTATGTAATGAGTTTTTGAAATTAAGGTTGGAAAATTAATGGGTGTTGGCTATTTAGGCTAATTTAGGGTTTTTATTGCCATAATTAGTGGTGGCAAACACTAATTAGCCTTTTCATGACTTGGGTCTCTTTTGAGAAAGAAGACTTGAGTCTAGAAATTAGCCTAATAGAAAATTAGGGCATTATCAAGAGATTGGTAGTCCCAATCAATTGGGTTAAACCCAGAAATGGTAAAACCCTACTTGAGTCCTAATTAACGGGTCAAACCTCGAGAGAGTAATACCCTACCTAAGCCTTAATCGCTTGATTAATTGACACCCAATTGTCCTCGAGAGGGGAAATTAGGGCAAATTCACTCAAACTACTGAGAGGTATAGAGTGGGCACCTTCGTGCATTGGTTATAGTTGTATCCCTAACCAATTCCCCGACCTTAGAATTGAAACCCGTTGTGTATCCACCTAGGCAAAGGTCACGACCCTAGTGCCTTTATCAATATCAGAAAATAACAACAAAAACAACTTAGTCATTAATTAGCTTACAAACAATAGATTACACTTAGCATAGTTCAATACCAACAAATGTTTAGAAGTGCAATTAGAAACACTCGATCCTTTTTAGATTACCTAGACACTCACCCCCATTATAAACTCCCTATAGATTCGATCCCGACTATTCGGGTAAAAGCTACACAATCCTTGTCTTCCTACTTATATAGTAGTGTGGGTGAGGCGTGATCAGGTTACAAGAAAATAAAAAACCGGAAAGGAGTACCATCTTCAAATCTCGCTGAAATGTCAGATGTTTTGCAGATCGACCTGCCATCTCCCCTTCCACCCCCTTTTTTCTTTTCTTCTCTTTTTTACTGTTCTCAAATCTCAAAATTTTTAGTATGCTCAAATTGGTGCAACTTATTCTCTTTACTTATGCTAGTTTTATCCATTTCCTCCTTTTTGGTTTCTTATTCAAGCCTATGTAAGCGAGAGATTTTCAAGCATGGTCAAGAACCATAAGTGAAAAAACTCATCGGAGTTTGGTCGGAAGAAGCTTTGGCGACTCTCCATTCGTTGTCTTACCATCAGTGAAGAAACTCATCGAGGTTTGGTCGGAAATCTGATCTCACTAGTGGTTTAGATCTGTTGGAGTCTTTGATCCATTAGAATTCATTTATAAATTCAAGATGATGATTTGAAATGGAGAAACCAACACTATTGATAGGGAAAATCATCATTTTGTACTCTTTTGTTAGAGATTGTTCGAAAGAAAAAAAGAAAGTATTTTGTCTACTTTTTCCAATCGGCCGAAGACCTTTCAGAAGTATTAATGAGACTTGCATGAATTTTAGTATTAGTTGGATTCATTCTAAGATATGTGATGGAATGATGCAGTTCCATTTGTAATTTTTGTTGTGATGGGAATTTTTTTTTTTTTTGGTACCCATAAGGTGGTTGGATAATTGGGTCGTTAAAATTTGGGTTGATATTTGCTTACTTGTCAGTTTAATAGAAGAATCCCGGTGCCACGGTGGATTTCTATTAGGGCTAGGGACAATTTTATCTATTATCTTAACAGTAGGATACATTTGGATCGAAAGTAAAACTAGGGATAAACGTGGCTAAATTCATAAAGTAGAGGGACAAATTTAGCCTTTTTCCCTAAATTTTAATAATCACTATCTCAACTTAAAGTTCACAACTTTTCAGAGCGTTTACTTTTCCTTTTAATCGTCAAACTTTGCATACATTTCATGTAGTCAAAGCACATAATAGTCCATATATTGTATGCATGTACTTTCTTGTGTGAAAATTTTAACACGCATATAGTATTGTTACATTATGAGTATATTCTATCTTGATTCTAATTTGGAAGTCTTAATGACCAATAAATTTGTATTTTCAAGATTTATCAATTTCTTACTCAGGACTTTCCACATAAAAATAACCCAAAGGCTCGACGATTTGTGACAACCTTTTGATGAATCCAAGTGCTAACCTAACAAATAATGTCACACAACTGTAAAGTAATTTCTTTGCATGGTCAACCTAATCATAGTTAATTAAATACAATATTACCTTTTAGAAACATAATACAACATTAAAAACAATAATCTCTCTCTCTATCTCTCTCTCTCTCTCTCTCTCTAATAGCTATTTCTAATCTATAAATCCTTAATTCAGCGCTTGGGGCGTACGAGCCTCTCTAATGGGCACGTCGAAGGAGACTCCACCGGTGCGTCTGATAGCTCAAACTGATGCCACAACTGGAGAGATATATACACATGGAGGCGAGGCAGAAAAACAAAGCAATACCATTAAGGTAGCTAATTCTTCGACTGTTACTCAACCTCCAACACGATCTGGGTTTCCTAATGTCAAAGCTCGAATCACCACCCACAATGGTATTCCTGCGGTTATTTTCAAGGCTAAGTACTACTATGGAGTCATGGCTGATGAATGCAAGCTCACCATTGTTGGAAAATTTCTCAGAACCTGTCTCAAAATTGAACTCATAAGGGCTGCTTTCATGGAGAAGGTATCAATCAAAGGTACTGTCAAAATAGGTGCCTATGACCTTAATACAGTATTTATAGATTTCAGTGATGAAGCTGATTGAAAAAATATATACTTTAGAAGATCTATTGACATTCTAGGTGTGACTATGTGGCTCCAAATGTGATCTACAAACTTTAAGCTAGAACATGATTCTCCATTAGTTTCGGTATGGGTTCTTTTACCTGAATTACCATTTCATTGTCATACCTGGTACTAGGTTAGACAAACTATATGGCCTGTAGGACCCCCGCCCCTCCATGGATGTTGCTACTGATGGAAGAATTCGACCTAGCATGGCTAAGGTGAGGATGGAGATTGATCTCACCAAACCTCAATTAGACAATGTTTGGGTTGGTCAGGAAGATGAAGAAAATCCTCTGAAGGGATTCACTCAGAAGATTGATTATGAAAATATTCCTAAGTATTGCAGACATTGTAAAAACCTAGGACACTCTTTGGTCCAATGCAAATTTGCCAACAAGAAAAAGGCCTCTGAAGAAGAAAACAAGATTGACGATGCTCCTAGTAATATGGTACAGGGTGAACCCAACAAACAAATGAAAAAATGCAAGGATCAAAGTAATAACAACCCGATTGATGCTCATGTAGTGCCGAAAAACTTGAAACTCAACCAGAAACTGATGTTCAAGAGATTGTAGACAGAAAAAAAAGAAGGAGAACGACAAGAGAAAACATAGAAGAAGAAGAACTGCCATCCAAAAAACTATCAACAAGAAGACGGCTCAAAAAATTGACTACCAACAACAGGTGGTAGAAGATGTCGGTGTCGATAACACATTTAGAACCAATATTTTTGAACAAGATGCTAGAGCTAATAATCAACTGGTGAAAGGTGTATGTCAATCACCTGATATTGAGGTTGTCGGAGAAGCTGTTATTTCTGATAACATATTAGTGGAAGGTGGTCCTCAATCACCCGTAATTGAGAAGGTGAAAGAAGTTAATACTAATAAAAATTATTTGCTGAAGAATAATTCTTTTTTACCTACAAATGGCGGGACTATGACTCAGATGATAGAAGGTGAAGTAGATTAATCAGAAAATAAAGAGGACAGAGATCTATCCACTTCTAATAGCCAAATAAAGGAAGATATCATATATAATTATGTTTCGAATAGAAGAATTGTTATTATTTTTGAAAAAGAACTAGATGGAGCTCAAACTATTTGCAAACCAAGTGATCCGCCTTTTACCACACAAAACTCGTTTCATGGTCTGAATGAAGATCAATTGTTGGAAAGTTCTGAAACTAGACAAAAGGATAACACTCCAACAAATGCAGAAAAAAGACAAATCCTCCCAGAAACTCCTAGAAATAACCAAACTTGACAACATGCAAAAAGATATGGCACAAAATACAACACAAGATGATGATGATGTTACCGCTGACAGTCTGGTCCAAGAATTCTCTCCCTCCCCTGAAATAGAACTATATGATGTTGTGGTTCAATAGGTGACTGAAGCAATTGACAAATAGGCCCTCTACCCAAGAGGATCCAAAGTTCCAAAGAAAAGTTCCATAAAGACTACCATTGCTCCTAATACTAGAGGCAAAGGTAGAGACAGATACAACAAATCCCCTCAATAATTTTTAAATGATTAGCACAATTATTTGGAATAGTAGAAGGGTTAAGTCTAAAGGCTCTTTCATTAGACATTAAAAAACTGGTTGAAAGACACAAGGCCTCCTTCATTTCCTTGTAGGAACCTTTTGTTAATAAAATCAAATTAGAGCACTACAGAAGGAGAATTGATTTTTCTAATGCAGTGATAAATTGTAATGGAAAAATACGGGTTTTCTAGAATAGTGACTACTCGTGCAAAGTGGTTAGTGATAACAAGAAACATATTACCTTTGAGGTTGAATATATTATGAGGCATGAGAGACTCTAGATCACTGTAATTTATGCTAGCACCAAGTCAAGAAGAATAAAACATATCTAGAAAGCCCTTACCAATATGAACAACAGATTGATGGCCTTTGGTCCATTATGGGTGATTTTAATGTTATTATGGACACCAATGAAAAGAAAGGGGGACGAATTCATAGACTTAGTAAAAGTATAAAATCTATTAATTGTATGGGTGATTGTGTCATGTCAGATGCGGGTTACAATGGAAATGCTTTCACATGGACTAACGGTGGAAAAAAAGGAAAAAGGATTCTTCAAAGGCTCGATAGAGTTTTTTTACAATGATGCATGGTCTTCTGTTTTCCTATCTCAACTGCGTGTCACCTCACTAGAACTGGTTCTGATCATAATGTACTACTCCTCAATTACTCAGAATCAGTCACTCTACTATTAAATATTTTAAATTCTTAAACTTTTGGGTGGACTAGCCTACTTTTATGGATGTTGTAAAGGGATATTGGGATGAATACATACAAGGAAATGGTATGTACTCTCTACATCAAAAGCTTAAATGGATAGCTCATTGTCTTAGTAGATGGTCTAAAGAATGTATTGGTAATGTCATTGATAAGTTAGATGAGCTAGAGCAGATGGTTGATCGGATGGAATTCAGATATGCTCAAGATGACAGTTAGTCTAACAAGACTAAGCTTCATTGTTTATATGATGAGAATATTAGATGGATGAATATGGAGAATGTCATCCTTAGACAAAAATCTAATGTCAAGTGGGAGGAGGAGGGAGATAGCAATACCAAATACTTCCACAGTATTATTAGATAGAAGAAGAATAGATCCTTTATACATAAAATCAAGAATGACAATGATCAATGGATTCAAGATAATGATAGAATTGCAGAAGTTGTTGTGTCACATTATGGCAACCTTTTCTCACAAGCATCTCAGGATAATAACATGAATGTCTTGAATAGAGTGGATAGAATCATTATTGAGGAGGATAATAAGATATTACAACAACCTCCTACTTGATGAAGAAGTGAAGGAAGCTTTTCTATCCCTTCATCCAGACAGTGCGGCTGGGCCTGATGGCTTCAATGGTAGATTTTACCAATCACGATGGCATATTATTTCCGATGATGTTTGTGTTATGATTAAAGAATTCTTTCTTGGTCGTAGCCTGACAAAATTTTTCACTCATACTTGCTTGGTTCTAATTCCCAAAGTGCAGGCTCCAACCTTATTTTTCCAGTTGAGGCCTATAAGTTTGAGTAACTTCTCAAACAAGATTATCTCCAAGATAATCTCCCACAGAATCACTGATTGGCTCCCTAGACTGATATCTGAGAACCAGACTTGTTTCGTTAAAAGAATACTCATTACCGAGAATATTCTTTTGACCGAGGAGATAATTCAAGATATTAAGAAAAATAATAAAGAGGTTAATGTGGTGATAAAAGTAGAAATGGCTAAAGCTTATGACAAGGTGTCTTGGAACTTCCTCAATGATGTGCTTAAAGAAATGAGCTTTGCTGATCAGTTCATTAATATGGTTTAGAGATTAATTACTAGTGTCCGGTACTCAGTATTAATTAATGTTACTATATATGGCTTCTTCTCATTTTCTAGAGGCTTAAAGCAAAGAGATCCATTGTCTCCTACTCTATTTATTATTGATGTTGAGGCTCTATCCAAAGCTCTTAATCATCTTCAAAACAAGAAAATGTATATTGGTTTCTCAATGAATACTAGAGGTCCTAAAATCAATCATCTGGAATATGCAGATGACCTGGTTATCTTTACTTCTGGTAACAAATATACCATCAAACATGTGATGAAGGTCCAAAATCAATATGAGAAAGCCTCTAGTAAGGAGATTAACAAAGGAAAAAGTTTCTATTTAAACTCTAATTATATCTCTGATCAGAGGAAGAATATGTTGAGCAGGATCACATGTTATAAATATCAATATTTTCCTTTTACTTACTTGGGTTGTCCTATTTATTCTGATATTAAAAAGATTTGTTATTTTGTTGATATAGCCAAGAAGATTATGAATAAAACCAGGGGCTAGCAGGGACAACTTTTGTCTATAGTGTTAGGGTTGTCTTGATCAAGAATGTGTTACAATCTTAGGCCATACATACATTAGCAGTTCTACCCAAAGGTATTATCAAACAATTGGAGAAATACTTCCCCAACTTCTTTTGGGGCAAAGCTAAAAACAAAAAACAAATATCACTGGAGTTCATGGATCAAGCTATGCTATCTAGTGGGTGAAGGAGGTGTTGGTTTCAAGAGTCTTGAGGACCTGTGTAAGACTTTTGCAATCATGAGGTGGTGGAGATTTAGAGTGAAGGATAATCTATGGTCTCAATATATGAAGGCCAAATATTATCCTATAAGTCACCTTGTGGTGAAGGCCATAGAATCTAAGCATTTTGCCGCTTGGAAAGAGCTCATGATTATCAAGAAAGGGATAGAACCTCATATCTTATGGAAACTTAATGAGGATAACATCTCATCTTGGTGGGATAATTGGACAGGAATTGATACATTAGGTTTGTACATTGAAATTAACAAAAAAAACTGGCAATCTAAAGCTTAATACTTGCTTCAAGAATAACATCTGGGATGAACAAGTGTTATCCAGATTGATTCCAACTAATCTTCCCAATCATATTCTTAAGATCCCAATAGGTGATAGACAACATGTGGATATCCCAATCTGGATACCTACCCCCACTGAAGATTTCACATGTTCCTCCGTTTTCAATCTTATCAGACAAAACATTGAGGCTCTCACAATTTGGAATAATGTCTAGACAAACAATATCCCTTTAAAATGTCATGCAATTTGTGGAGAGCTATGAAAGGCAAACTTCATGTGGATGAAGTTCTAAGGAAGTTTGGATATAATGTCGTATCGAGCTGTTCTTGTTGCAGAAATCTTAAAAATGAAACAATTCACATATTCTCTTGAGTAGTGATATTGCATTTCTAATTTGGAATTTCTTTGCAGGTCCTCTTGGAATCAAGTCCAACTCTCTCTCTATTGCTCGCACCTTGAAGGATTGGACATCTATTAATAACAAGAATGTTATGATCAGATCCTTATGCTAGGTAGCCTCTATATTCATATGCTAGGAACTATGGAAGAATAAATGTGCAATCAGATATGGAGATGAGAGAACCTTAGTTCAATGATAAGGCATGATGTTCTTTTTCACTAGAAGATTTTCATAAAAAGAATGGAGTTGCTGTAGATATAAGCTGGACTTGAATTGTGAGTTTGCAACTTATTGTACTTTTTTTATTTTCAATATCAAAAATTAAGAGCTATAACGCTTAACTAAGCTGAATATTAATACTTATCAACAAATTAAGCTCAACATTAATAAGTGAAATAAGTTCTATCAAGTTAAATTACAGAAAATAAAACTCAAACGACACATAATGAAGAGAAATATATAACGCAATAACGTTCCATGCGTTGATGTCAAAGATATATGCTCCTTAGCTAATCAACAGCTTTGGTGCTTAAGAATGATTAAAATGGGTAATTAATGAAGTGGAGAAAAAGTACAATTTACGAACTATAGTCGCAAATATTAGTCATTTTAACAAACTAAATAGGTTAAATCTTTGTCATTCTAAGAACAGGAAGCCAATTATTTTATTTTCTAAAATTTGCCTTTATTACTCCAGTAACTAAATTGCCGATTTAAAGGAGATGAATGATAGTTTATACAAATACTCGTATGATTACATTTTTAAAATGTCATCTTAACAAGTGGGCCCCACAAAAAACTAATCAAATGGCTGTGGAAACGTTGGATAAAATAGATCATGCGGTCCACCAAATCATTGACAATGTGAAAAACCATTTTTGAGATAAAAGCGGCCGAAAAATGACTATTTATTTACTTAAAATATATATATA
>ML309785.1:5104-54120 GCA_005239505.1 Nicotiana paniculata | reverse complement strand
CTTGGGCTACCAAGAAACAAAATTCAGTAGCCTTGTCTACTGCTGAGGCTGAATATGTGGCTAAAACCTCATGATGTGCCCAGTTGTTATGGATCAAACAATAACTCATGGACTTTGGTATTGATGTGGGATGAATTCCTATATTTTGTGATAACACTAGTGTTATTAGTATGACAAAAAACCTGGTTCATCACAAAAGGACGAAGCACATAGATGTTAGACACCATTTCCTAAGGGATAACTATGAAAAAAGAATGATCTCAATCGAATTTTATGCTACTGATCATCAAATTGCTGATATATTCACTAAAGCACTTAGTAGGGAGCATTTTGAGAGAAACAGTCTTGAATTAGGGATGATTAAGACCACCTGGTTGAAAAAAAAAATTCTTTGGCTAAAATTTTTTATTTAGGTACTTAATCAGATTAATAATTTCTCAGCATCATGTCTTTATTGCCATACTCTTGTACCATGTATTAATATGATTCCCTGGATACTAATAATGTTTATCTATCATTGTAAATTGAGGCAATTTAAAGATTTCAAATAGGATGAACCTGGTTCATCTATGATGATTCATCTGACCGATGAGGTACGTACTCTTCTCCATATAGTAATTCAATTACAGTCACACATGAGCAGGATTCTATCTATATCTGGTTCATTACTAATTCTCTGTACCAATCCATAAATGAACTCGTTCCAAGGAGTCACATCAACACTCAATTAGCCTAGAAATAGGAGACTCCCAACCGTCAAATCAATGACACTCCTACCACTATTAGACTTTCACTTGAATTAATTTTTTATCCGTTGTAAAATTAATGGCCATATGTTATAAAAGGTAATCATTGCTTCTCTCTTCATAAAGCTTCCTTCAACCAAGGTTAACTCATAGTACACTACCTAGAACCTGCAGAACTCGTCCTTTCCTCTCAACAAAAAAAAAGTCTTCACCTCCACCAGCTTTCTCATCTAATTCCTCACCTAATCGTGATCACGATGAAGGAAATTCTGAATCTGTCTCCAATTCTCCATTTGTTTACAGCTCCGAATCACCAGAAATTTCATCATCCCCTGAAAATACACATGTTCTTGAACCCACTCCAAACCCTAATCCTGCCCCCAAGAATCGTCGAGTTAAAGTTCTTGCCTGAAAATCTAATTCTTGGAGGATCTTATTAAAGCAGACAAAAGTACTAAGTCAGATTCGTCCAGTGAATCATTTAAATCAGCTAATAAGGAAGAAGCACCTGGTTCAACTAGTTCTGAAAAAGGTAATCTTGAAGTCGACTCTGAATTTACTTCTGCTGATAAAAGATTCGTGTTGGTAGGGTCTGTTATTGATGTTGACATCTCTGGAAGGAAGAAGGATGGGAGAAAAGAAAGAATTCTTGAGAGAGAGGGAGAAGAAGATGTGAGGGGATCTTGGGAGGATGGTACCAAGTTGGATATTTGTGGTCCCATTCCTGAAACTATGGGAAAAAAAGTCACTGATTTAAGGGGAAGCATAGTAGAGGAAGCTGCAGCAGGTCTTGCAAGTTTGAAGAAATCTATAAATGAACCTGGTTCATCGGGGGAAGAAACACTGGCGGAAAGGTTGAGAAAACTGGGAGAGTCTTATAACCCCAAGAAAAAAAGGAGTCAGAAACCCAAGAAGTCTACTCACTCAGTTCCTTCAAAGAAAAGGAAAATTTCTGAAGTTGCTGGTGTTTCTGCTCCAAAAGTTAGAGCTACTCGTAGCACTGTGAGAGAAGAAGAAGAAAAATTAGAAAAGACTCTGAAGGAGAGCAAGAAGAAGAGAGCAGCAAAAGGAAAGGCAAAAGTTGGAGAGCCTGTTGAGGCTATTGAAATTGAAGAAACTGGGTTGGACCTGGTCCAACAGGAGGAGCAACCTGCTCCAAGTGTGGTTGAGACACCAAAACCCACAAAAGCTAAGGCCTCTTCAAAGAAGTCAGTTAGGATGTCTGTCGCACCAACAAAATATGTTAAGAAGACCAGGGCCAAGCCAAAGAAACTGAAAGTTGTTTATGATGATGATGCAGAATGGAGTGGAGAAGAGGAGAAGGAAATTGGGGTGGTGACTGACAGGGTTACCATGTTTGAAAAAAGAACAATGCTTAAGGGCAAGCTGGTGAAGGATTTAGAGGATCCTGGTATGTAGTATCTTATGGAAACTCTGGAGGTACAAGGCTGGAAGGACCTGTTCCTTCGCATGGAAGGCAGGCTAGCAAGAGCAGAGTTGGTAGAGTTTATGGGGAATGCAAGTGTCAAGGAAGGCAGGGTCACGTCTATGGTCAAAGGAATTGAGGTTTCCTTTGATGTCAAAGAACTGGGTGTTATTCTTAACATACCAGCTGAGGGCTATGAGGAATATACAAGGTAGATATGGACTTGTCTAGATGGGATGTCCTCAGCAATCGACATCACCAGGTTCTTTAGTGATAGTGAGAAGGAGATTGAACTCAGGCCGGTTTACAAGAGTGAGATGAAGCCTGAGCACAAGATACTCTTTGAGCTCGTCATTAAGTTCCTACTGCCTAGACAAGAAAGAAGGCATATGGCAAATTATATGGATATTACATTGATGGAATGCTTGTACAGGGGAAAGAAAGTTAATTGGCCAACTTTATCATCCAACTCATTGACAGAGTGGTGAACGGAACCAAGGCACACGCAATTCCTTATGGATTCATGCTGACAGCAGTGCTTGCACATTTTGGGGTTCCAGTAAAGAAGGCTGAGATGGCTATGGCCAAAGATTATTTTGGGAAGGAAACTTTGTTTACATGTGACTACAATGTCAAAGTTCTTGGGGATGAACCTGGTTCATCTAGGAAGCAACCAATCAACAGCAAAGTTAGAACCTTGGTGCAAGAAAACGAGATTAAGGATATGGAGATCCTTCGCTTAAAATCTCGTGTGATTGAGGTTGAAGAAGAGCGGGATGCTCTTAGAGCTGAATTAGCAAAGGAGAAAGAAAAGAATGAAGGTGTTCTTCAGCAGATGTTGTCTCTCCTACAATCCAAGTCCACAACCTCCACTGCACCTTCCCATCCTTAGGCTTCTTAGAGCTTCCTTAAACCATCTTAAGACCAGTTATCAGTTCCAGTTCTTTTTATTTTTTTTGCTCATAGTTGGTTGTTTTTGTTTTTCTGTGGGTGGTTGATTATCGTTCCTTATCAATGAAGTTTGTTTTTAGTTATTGACTTGTCTCAATTTCTGAGTTAGCTAACATTTATTGGTTTCTTGTGTTGATTAATCATGCTTTGCACCTGCAGTTGCCTCAATGGCCATGAGTAATAATTAATAAAACTGGTAAGTATATCATTTTGCAAACTTTTTGATGATGCCAAAAGGGGGAAGATAGTGTGCTGAACTTTTCAAAAATATAAAGATGTATGATATTTATAAACTAATGAACCTGGATTATCTATGATTATTGCTCAAAACCATACAATGTTCTTTTAAGTGTATACATAATTAAGCACAGAGCTTGTCATCATCAAAAAGGGGGAATTTGTTGACCCATGTCACTGCATAATTTTGAAGATTGACAAAAGGGTGATCAGTTGAACCGGGTCCATCAGAGCACACATCGTAAACTGATGAGCTGGCACATGAACCATATATGCTTAGGAGATGTTTTGAATATGAAATATCAATGTACCAAGAGATTGTCTCCTAATGCGAAACTGATCTTATTAATTGAAGTCGAATTCAGCAAGGAAAGTAACAAAAGAAAGGAAGTTGAGGTTGGTTTGAATTGGTTCACCCAGATAGAGTTGAACTGGAATTGGAAGACAAGCTTAACGACTGACTCTATAAATACTTGATGTGTTTCTGCTGAAATTCAACACGCACAAAGCTGAAGTGAATCAAAGTCTGAAAGCGAAATTCCCAGAGTTAATTTTTGCTAGCAGAATCATTGTGCGATGCAAAGGCTACAATTCAACTAGAAGAACCAGTTCCATCTGATTATTTATTGAGTCTAGTTGATTGTAGTAGGAGTTTTTAATATTGTATCTTTCAGCTTTCATATAAGCAATTGTAATAGGTACGTATTGATCAAGTTAGAGTTAACTTGAGGTGTGTAGAAATTAGCTAGGGGCTAGTTACTACAAAGGATTAGAGTTAATCCTTAGGATTACAAAAGAGTTTATTTTGTAAGTCCATTTGGCTCAGAGTTTTTAGTGAAGAGTTGAGAAAATCCTATTGAGGAGTAGGTCGTGATTTTTTCACCTTTTGAGCCAGGTGTTTTCTACGTAAAAATATCTGTGTTTTTCTTGACTGCTTTTTATTATTCCGCAACAGTAGTAGTTGGAACACGAAGAAGAACCAGGTTCCTTTACTGAGACAGCACTCAAAAATTGGGTACCTCACAAAGTAACCTATCTTCTTGTGTGGTATTGAAGTCTAAAACATCAATTAGTCTTAGCATTGATTAGACATATATTGTAGATTCTCATGACTAGTGACAACCGATGTCGGGCTTTTCTTTCCGCATTTTTCAGTTGTTTTGAATTTCTTTATTAAGTTTTACTATGAAATAGCTTGAAATTAGTTTTGAAATGAAATATCGCGTTGTTTTGGTTAATGAGTCGGCTAGCCTAGTACCACGATAGGCGTCATCACGACATGGTAGTTTTGGTCATGATAATATTATTCATTGAAAGACATTTGCTAAAGAATAATTTTGTGATACTTAATTGTGTGGATGTTAGAGTTAAATGTCAAGAGGTGTTGTTATGTCAAATATCACCAGTTTCTCAAATTATACATGGGGAGACAACTAGATTTTTATTATTATACAACTATTTTTTAACTTTCATACAACATTTAAATAAAAAATATATATAACTACAACAGAAAATAATTTACCTACAATTTTACTATAACCCCACTACAATTTCGTAAGTTTATCGTAGTCGTGTCTTTTTCTTCTTCTTTGTCGAGTTTCAATATGAAATTTGCGAAAATCAAGTCTAATCTTCACCAAAACATCCTTAAAATTGACATATAAACTCCAAACAATATTCTCAATTATTTGCAACAACACACAATCCAAACAAATAATGGTTTTTGAAACCCAAATTCGATTTCAAAACTTCACAATTTTTTAATGGTTGTCAATGATGGAGAGTCAAATGCCTTCAAAATTTATTGAAATCCATTGATGAATTCTATTTAAACTATATACAACAAGAAAGCATAAAACGAAGAACATCAAATGAAGAAAAATTGGGGAAAACAGAGAAGGAGAATAGAGAGACGGAGAGAGAGAGAGATAGAGAGAGAGAGAGAGAGAGAGAGATAGAGAGAGAGAGAGAGAGAGAGAGACATATACAGAGAGAGACAAAGAGAGAGACGGGGAGAGAGTGGGAAAGTATAAATTGATAAAGAAATAACTGATATTCCTTATTCAATTCCTAATATAAAGAGATACTCATTTAAAACTAATTTGTACGTAATTAGTAAATTGTTTATGACCATGTAATCAAAATTGAAACTTAAGTAGGGAGGGTAATAAGGCTTCAAATAGTGTATAGGAAGGTAAAAATCACTATTTACAAACTTAAGCTCACATGGACATCCTCTATTGAGAAAGCTTAATATGTTGGGCTATGAATTTTTTGACCCAAAGTACTAAAAGTCCATAAATTTGTCCCTTGCCTTCGTATGCAAGAGATTTCACTAGCACTGGTGTTTAACTTTTATCCTTGCTAAAAAAGTTCACTACTCCTCTTTCTTTTATGTCTTTTTATATGCTGTAAAAAATTGAAGATTTGTTGGTTATTGTGGTTATTTTGAATTGGTTTAGTTAAGGAACTTGAAAAACATATTTGTTGAGTTATGTTCAACTTGATTATTGAAGAAGAGAAAGTGAGTCTCCCGATTTTTAAAGCTTTGGGTTGAACCTAATCATTGGGAATTATTGAGATTAGTATTAGAATGTTGGATATAATATTTGGAGTCATTTGAAATTGATTTGGATCAATTTTGAAGTGAAAAATGTGTTTTGAAATTTCTCAAAACCTTCTGATGATCCGCCAAATATTTTGAATAATTTTTCTGAAGTTACGATAGTATTTATATTAAACTCATGAAAAGATTGTTGCAAAGTTATGATACAATTCTTACTAAACTCGTGGTGATTCGCCAAAATTTATTGCAAACTCATTTCATCAAAAACTCCTAGTGATCCGCCATTAGTTTTGGCGAGGAAAATCTCTTAACATCCGCTCGAAATCAAACTCCAACTTCTAACTCAAAGCTATTTTTTCACAATTTATTCAAATGGAGTCAAAACATAAACCACGAGACGAAAATAGCCTATTTGTATAACCCATTCATTTAAACCTCATCTAAAGGGTCAAGGAGCTTATCATATCTCCCTAAATAAGTGTATTAAATCTTGGACTAGAGTAAAATCCCTAACCTAGGCCTCAAACTTGATAATTGTAAAAGAGCACAGCAAATCCTACGAGAAGAGCGAAATTAGCTTACCATGAAATCTCGAAGAGAAATTGGGCCCATTTTGGACTGTTTCTGTAGTCGTATTTCTTCTGATAAGCCGAAGATTTGTTCGTGGCTATTCACTCTCCCTTTCCGGAATTGATGGCAGTACGGTGCGGTAGATAGTTTACACCACCCTGAAGCTGTAAGAGTTCTAATAAATAGCGGAGTAAGAACTAAAAGACATAGATTCGGCACTAAATTTAGCAATAGAAAATAAAATATGAAAAGGAGAATAAAGTTATACTAATAGAGTAATATGCGTTTATTTTTCACAAAGTTGTTCATTTTTCAAGTATAAAAATATAAACACGAATTGACCTGGTCAAGCAATTCACCATGGAATATTTATTGATAAGATTATTCTTATTTTTATTTTTATTTTATAATTGCATCAAAATAATACCTTCCGTTTCAATTTAGATGGTAATTTGACTCTGCACACAATTTAAGGGGGGAAAAAGGCTTTTGAAGCTTGTGCTCTTAAAAGCTGTGATGACCCAAAGGGTCATCTTGTATTTTAGGACTCTATTCTGCACTCGTTAGCCTTAAAAATCTTATTTTTACCCATCTCGATTTGTATGTGCACTCCGCGCGTAATTCCAGAAAGCCTTTATGTGGAAAAATTGAAGAAACAATGATTTTTGGCTTTAAAAATGATTTTTGTTGACTTCAGTCAACGTTTTGAGTAAAAAGACCTGAACCCACGTTTTGACGGTCCCGGTGGGTCCGTAGAAAAATATGGGGCCTGGTCGTATGCCCGGAATCGAATTTCGAGGTCCCTAGCTTAAGAAATGAATTTTTCACAAATATTGAATTACAGAAAATTTATGATTTTAAATAATTTTCTTAATGCTTGATTTTGATGGTATCGGGTCCGTATTTTGGTTCCGGAGTTCAGTACAAGTCTGTTATGATATTTAAACCTTGTTTGTGAAATTTGGTGGGAAATGGAACTGATTTGACGTGATTCGGACCTTCGGTTGAGAAAATAATAAATTTTAAAGTGTTCTTGAGAATTTCATTGGTTTTGGTGCTAAATCCGTAGTTTTAGGTGTTATTTTATCAATTCGAGCCACGAGTAAGTCTGTATGATATTTTTAGACTTGTGTGCACGTTTGGTTGGGAGCCCCGAGGGCTCGGGTGAGATTCTGATAGGCCACGGGTAGTTTGAGACTTAGAAAAATTCTGGTTTCTGTTGTTTCTGGTGCACATGCATTTTGTGCTTCGCGATCGCGAAAGGGGGAATTGGGCAGGGGTGGTTTTCCTCTATGCGAACGCGTAAACTAGGTCGCGAACGCGGAACAACGAGGGTTTTTCCCTTCGCGAACGCGACCTGTCTATCCCGAACGCGAAGAATATGGGACCTGGGGGAGGGATCATGCTCTTCTACACAAACGCGTCCATTGGGTCACGAACGCGAAGGCTAGGGGGAGCTACCTTATGCGAACGCGTAGATAGATTCGCGAACATGAAGGCCTTAGGCCGCTGTGCATCGCGATCGCGACAGGTTTTCCGCGAACGCAATGAAGACCTGTCCAGTGTTTTCAAAACAGAACAAAATCGGGATTTAGTCCCAAATTTTATTTTTCATCCTTAGAACTCGACCTAGGGAGATTTTTGAAGAGGGATTTCAACATCAAATCATAGGTTTGCACTTTTTAATTTATTTTCTTGAATTTCCATTATCATTCCTTCAATTCCTAGTCCTAAATCTTGTTCTTTAAGGGTAGAAATTACGAATTTTGGGGAAATTGGAAGTTTTATAAATTTGGGGATTTAGACCTCGATTTGAGGTCGGATTCCGGAACTAATTATACATTCGGTCTCGGGGGTGAATGGATACACGAATTTTGGTCCGAACCTCGAGTTTTGACCAAGCGGGCTCGGGGTCGATTTTTGACTTTTTGGGGGAAAATTTGGAAACTCTATAATTGTGCATTGAAATTGATTTATTTAGCGATAATTGATGGTATTAAGCTAATTATGACTAGATACGAGTGGGTTGGAGGTGAATTCTTGAGCAGTGAATGGCATGCAAATCGATGTAAGTGTCGTGTCTAACTTTGGCGTGAGGGATTAGGTATTAATTGACTACTTGCTACATGTTTGGTTATTGATTACGATATATAGGTGAAGTGACGAGCACCTATGTGTTGATGTCGAGTCATAGCATGCGAGTGAGCCCTATTGTGATAATTGTTGTAGTCTCTAATCAACTTGTTCATGCTTAGCTTAGCTAATTGATATTTTGGGCATCTCTTATCCCGTTTTACTAAAATTTAGTAAGTGTTGAGTATTGACTCAAGGTTGAGCTTGATATTGTGACATTAAACATTGAAGTAAGACCTATTTATGATATTTTGTCTCTCCGTGTTATTAATCTTTTTTTTTGGTAAGGAAGAGTGTAAAGCGCGAAGAGTGTTGCCATTCAATGTTTATGAGTGAGTGATAATGCACGAAGGGTGATGTCGTGCCATATTTTGTGAGTGATAAAGCACGAAGGGTGATGTCGTGCCATGTTTTGTGAGTGATAATGCACGAAGGATGATGTCGTGTCATATTATGAGAGAGTAAAAGCACGAAGAGTGATATCGTGTCGTTCTATTATTCATATGGTGAGATTGAGAGTAAAAGCACAAAGGGTGATGTCGTGCAATTTCCTTTACTGTTTTTACTTGTTTATTTCGTTAAGGCATATGGATTGATTCTTTCTTGTCCCTATTTCTTATTCTGTATATTGTGAACCCTTCAGCATGTCACCTTCCGATTATTGCATGTTTTATCTCTTTATTTCTATTGTTGTTACTTGTATGATTATACTGCACAAGTTATATTTGGGTACCTTGTCCTAGCCTCGCCACTACTTCGCCGAGGTTAGGCTCGACACTTACCAGTACATGGGGTCAGTTGTACTGATGTTGCACTCTGCAGTTTCTGTGCTGATCCAGGTATCGGTCCGAGCTGATTCAGAATCTGTAGCTAACTTCCACGCAGGAGACCCCAAGGTAGATCTGCCGACGTCCGCAGATTCCTAGAGTCCCCTCCTATATGCTTATTACTGCTTTTCTTTAGTTCATTAACAGTTGTACACTTCTCTTTTATCCAAATACTTGTAGATAAATCATAGTAGTCTGTGAGTTGTGACTCCAGATCATAGGTAGAAAGATGTATATATATATATACTTATATAGCATATGCGCGGTGTTGTTATGGATTTTTCATTCTTGTTTAGTTAATTATGTGTTAAATCGTAGTAATTTCTGCAAGTTTTAAATATTTTCATGTTGTAAACCTCTAATGTTGTCTTGCCTAGCAAGTGCAGCGTTAGGCGCCATCACGGTCCCGACAATGAAAATCGGGTCGTGACAAAAGCTTAAGGGGTAAAAACTTTGTGGAGCCATGATATTTGTGTGGTTATAAAAACTTCTCACTAAGAGTAAAATGAAGAGTTTAAAGTTGAATTATTTCCAAATTTAGAAATGTGTCATTTATTTTGGAAGAAACTAAAAAGGAAAGTACCTCATCTAATTCGAAACGGAAGGAGTAACTGGTAAGGAAACTGTGAAAATTGAATAATTGCATATTATGCTTAGGGACTGTATAAATATTTTAAAGGTTGAAATAATGTAAGGTAATGATTAATTGTTGTTGCTTCACTGAAAAATATTGAGAAATTGCAAAAAAAAAAATATAATAATTATATCGAATTACCACCATAGATTATGATGGCATGATATATATATATATATATATATATATATATCCATTTTTAATCAGAAATATCAGGTTGGAGCCCGAGTTGTCTTTAGTAAGGAATATTTTATCCCAAAATAAAAATTTCAAGCCCATATTAGATTAGTAAGACCCCAAAGTATATAGGCAGCTCAATGGAATTAGGAGCCTAAAGCCAAATCATAAAAAGAGGCCCCTAAACTTGTTTCATAAAATTCATAGGCTAATGGCTAGTGAGAAATAAAAGAGCTTACTTTATGTTTATGGACCAATCAAACAAGATAATAAGAACTAATTTAAAAGAGTCGAAATTGAAAAGGAAATTGGTCAGAAATCAAAACATGAAATAAGCAGGAAAGGAAAAATCAAATTGAAAAAGGAAAGTAAAGAAAATGTTGCTAAATAATGAAATAGAAAGAAATTTCTCTAAGTACCAATCTATCCATCTATCATCCCTATTTGGCATTAAAGCTACCAACGAATTTGGAAAATACCTTGGGTTTCCAATTCTTAACCACAAGCCAAAGGCAAAAAATATTTAGTTTATAATAGATAATCCTCACTCAAAACTATCTCATTAAAAATGTCATTTTCTCAATGTGGCAGGTAGAACCACTTTAGCCTTCAGTACTTTAAGTGCAATCCTTTCTTACTCAATGCAATATACTCTCCTCCCTACCAAAACTACTAAAACAATCGACAAAATTCAAAGGAATTTTCTATGGGGATCCTCTAATAATGCTAAAAAACTCCACCTAATCAGTTGGAACACTATTACTAGAGAAAAGAAAGATGGAGGGCTAGGTCTTCGACAAGCAAAAATAAAAAAGTTGGTTAACCTAGCAAGCGTAGCTTGGAGATTATTACAAAACCCTAATGCTCCTTGGTGTCAGCTCATCAGGGCCAAATATTCTAGATCAAAATCACTCCTCAATATTTCTTTCATTTGGAAGTCCATCATTAAGCGTTGGCAGGTTTGTTCTAAGGCATTATTTGGCATCCTTCTATCGATACAAAGTTGAATATTTGGTGCAATCACTGGATTTATTACTAGAGAAAAGAAAGATAGAGGGTTAGGTCTTCGACAAGCAAAAATAAAAAAGTTGGTTAACCTAGCAAGCGTAGCTTGGAGATTATTACAAAACCCTAATGCTCCTTGGTGTCAGCTCATCAGAGACAAATATGCTAGATCAAAATCACTCCTCAATATTTCTTTCATTTGGAAGTCCATCATTAAGGGTTGGCAGGTTTGTCCTAAGGCATTCTTTGGCATCCTTCTATCGATACAAATTTGAATATTTGGTGCAATCACTGGATTTACTTTAAGTGCAATCCTCTCTTACTCAATGCAATATACTCTCCTCCCTACCAAAACTACTAAAACAATCGACAAAATTCAAAAGATTTTTTTATGGGGATCCTCCAATAATGCTAAAGAAACTCCACCTAATCAGTTGGAATACTATTACTAGAGAAAAGAAAGATGGAGGGCTGGGTCTTCGACAAGCAAAAATAAAAAAGTTGGTTAACCTAGCAAGCGTAGCTTGGAGATTATTACAAAACCCTAATGCTCCTTGGTGCCAGCTCATCAGGGCCAAATATGCTAGATCAAAATCACTCCTCAATATTACTTTCATTTGGAAGTCCATCATTAAGGGTTGGCATGTTTGTTTTAAGACATTCTTTGGCATCCTTCTATCGATACAAAGTTGAATATTTGGTTCAATCACTGGATTTATAACTCCACCCCTTTAAGATCTACCATAGAAGGACCACTTGGCAAAAATGACATGAACCTATCTATAACTAATCTTGTTAAAAATAATGACTGAAATCTAGATGCTATTTCTTTTGAACTACCCACATAGGTGATCAAGAACATTAAAACCATACTCACTCCTTTCAAGGAATCCGAACTGGATAAAATGAGCTGGATGCTTAATTCTAATGAATTTTTTTCCACGAAATCTTGCTATAATCTGTTTGCAACTCCCAACCTTACTTCTAAATGTTTTAAGTGGATTTGGGACCTTCGATGCCCCAACAAAATTAAATTTCTTCTGTCAAAATGGTTGCATAACCGTATACCTTGTAGATCATATCTGGCACAAATAAGTATGAACATAGATGCCACGTGCACATGTTGTAGAATGGGAATAGAAAATATCTACCACATCTTTTTAGATTTCCCTATAGCGCGCCATTATTGGGAAAACATGGGAATCACCTACCAAGGCTTGATAGACGATGAAAATTGGCTCGATTAAAATTGGCTTGAGAAATTGAAAGATAACTTCATCCTCCAAAATACTAATGTCATTAGTTGGGAAACCCTATTTCCATACTCCATATGGGATTTATGGAATAACAGGAACCACAACAACATAAACAACCTCAATTGCAATCTGGATGCCAGTAAAACCATTCATCATGCATGGGAATTTGTCTTCTTCACTGAAAAATTCCACTCATTAGCAGTCACTATAGAGTTCAGGTGGCAGAAACCTCCAAGGAACTGGATTAAACTAAACTGTGATGGTGCTTTTTCCAGTAGAAACAATGTAGAAGGTATTGGTGGAGCATTCTGTAATTGCAATGGAGAATGGATTGTGGGGTTCCACAAAACAATCTATGTTATCTCCTCCACACATGCAGAACTAATGGCTCTACTGGAGGGATTAAAAGTTGCCAAAGATATGAATGTCGAAAAGCTGGAAATTGAAACAGATTGCATAGATATTATTAAGCTTATATATGAAAATGGTCATAACTTCTCTAACATTGTTGTTGAATGTAGATGGTTAATGCACCAGCTGAAGCTCCCAATCCTGAAGCATAATTTCAGAGAAGGCAATAGAGTGGCACACTGGATGGCTAAGGAAGCAGTCAAGTATCCTACAACTACCAAGTATTTTTTCTATGCTCGTCCACCCATTTTGGTTGAACAAGAAGTGTTATGAGACAAGACGGAAATTTGTAATAGTTTCAAAGACATTCCTACTAATGTTTGTAATTTCCTAGTAAGCATGGGCAATAGTAATGCCCTAAAAACTACTTCTATGGTTGTGTATTGTGTTACTAAGTAATATAAATCTATCCTTTACGTTCAAAAAAAAAGAAATAGAAAGAAATTTTTCATTATTTACTCACTTATTAGAATGACCTCACTCAAATTCAAAAAAGAATAATGTATATTTTTTGAAATATCTAATGGTAATTATATAAGTTATATATGTAATATAATAATAATAATAATGATTTTGGGGCCTCTATATTTTGAGGTCTAAAGTGGTGGCTTCATCCCCTTTATTGTTAAACCAATGCGTCCAAAGTGAATTCCGAATATAAATAAGTAACAAAAAAATCTATCGAATTAAAAAGATCTTATAGTCAGGAATTTAGAATTAAAATTTAAAAAGTAGGACGATAATTTGATAGAAGACTTAAGAGGATTGTATTGAAAAACAAACAAATCCTTCAATTCGAAAGTTCAAGTATCCAATCCTCCTATACCTTAGTTCATTTTGTAGAATCAACAGAGAAAGAACGCAGATATGCGAAAGAACAAATTAGAAACTTAAAAAGATAATTTAGAAATACACCAATTGAAAATAAAATTAATAATATTTTCTTTTCTCTCCTTTGATCTATTTCTTGCTTGCTTATTTTGTATTGATATATTTTTTTTCTTTGCATATTTTGTATAATCAAGACAAATAAACCACATACCTTTTAGGAATAGCCATTACAATCCTCTGTCGTACACCACCCAATGCTCAAAAAGCAAACAAAGAGTGATCTTTAGCTTCAGAAAAAAGAAGAGAGCGATCTAAATGTTCGAGTTGTGATATTTAAGCACATGCATCTAAAGATCAGTAACTAAAGATGCATTGAATTAGCGAAAAAGCCCTAAAATGCCCCTTTACTATATGAAATAGGACAGGCTAGCCCTCCGTTAAAAGTTGGTCTCTATTCTACCCTAGACGTCAACAAATGGGCTCGTATATGCCCTTCATCACTAATGGGAGAATCATAAAGCCACGTGAATATTTTTTTACATTTTAAAAATTCAAAACCTAATTAAAAAAAGCCATGTGGATTTTAAAAAACCACAGATATCTGTGAGGGCAAGTTAGACCTAGTTCGAATTGTACAGGGGCATATATGAGTCAGTTATAATAGCCATTTCTCAAACACTTCACAACTCCAAATCAGTTTACTGAGACACCTATTTGACAATACCAAACTAATTATTACAACCAATAAACTCAGTCATAGACACAAACATTCAAATAAAGGGCAATGACTTCATTAAATCCTAGTAGCTCAAAGGGGTCGAATCATAACAAAAGACAACAAAAGACAATGTCGGAATGTTCTAATAGCTCAAAGGGGTCGAATAGGAGGTGTCATTGTGGACTTGCTGCCAACTATTTCATGAAATGGACTCCTTTAAATGTTGGGAGAAGGTTTTTCAAGTGCCCAAAACATGAGGTAAGTAAATTTTTTGATGGGTTCTTTTAATTATTCTGATTTACTTGTAAATTTATTCTATTTATTTTTGGTTTTTAGGATGAAAAATGTTCTTATTGGGAATGGCAAGATAAAGAGCTTCCTCCTAGAGTTTCAAATCTCATATGCAACTTGAAGAAGGAAAAGAAAGCTCTAATCCGTGAAAGAAATGTTCTGCAAGGAAAAGTTTGATCTTGAGAATGTTATGATGCTCGTCGATCATGGAGGAATAGAAACCCTGGAATTGGAAATAAATTTTCTAATGTACAAAGTGACTTATTTAGAGTACTCAGTTTGGGCTTGATACTGAATTTCGGAAGAAGATGTGGATTTTCATGTGTGTGATATTGGGATGTTTTGTTCTGTTCGTTGGAATAGTGGGAAATTATATGTAATGTAAGTGTTATTATGGCTTAATTGTTGTCTTTTATTATGTAATGAAGCATAATGTTTTTGTACAAGGATTTAATGAAGTCATTTGTAACGACCCGACTGGTCGTTTTGCGTTTTCGGACCCCGTTCCCCCATATGAAACTTCCCATAGTGGTATTTTATGATTTATAACTTTCCGGGACTGGTGGTCCAGGATTCGGAGGTGTTTAGAGTGCAATAGAAACAATTGGTTCCTTAAGGTTGGCCTTTAAGGCCAAGTTTGACTTCGGTCAATATTTTTGGTAAACGACCCCGGAATCGAGTTTCGACGGTTCCGGTAGCTTCGTGTGATAATTCCAGACCTGGGCGTATGTTCGGACTGGGTTTCTGATGACCCAGGGACATTTCGGTGCCCAATATTGAAATAAGAAGTTCCTTAAGTTCCTATTTTGGTTTGGGATGTATTTTTGTTTTATCGAGGTCAGAATGGAATTCCGAGAACGGGAATAGTTCCATTCGGTTAATTATGACTTGCCCGCAAAATTTGGTGTCATTCTGAGTTGTATAGGTTGGTTCAGCGCGTTGTTGGCGAAGTCTAGAAAACTTAAAGTCCTTAAGTTCTGTTCTTGGGGGTTGGGAGGTGTGATTTTAAGTTTTAGCATTGTTTTGGGTGTTCTGAAGGCTTGAACGAGTCCGTATTATGATATGGGACTCGTTGGTATATTTGGACTAGGGCTCGGGTGGGTCCATGTGCCTCTCGGGCACCTAACGGGGCTAAAAACCAGCTAAAATAGCTGTTGGTGCACCTGTTCTGGTGTGACCGTAGGTGCGGGTGCCCAGTCGCAGGTGCAGGACTGCTCTTGCGGTCCCCAGCATCGCAGGTGCTACCCCCAGTGGTCTGGCCAATTATTGCAGGTGCGGACAAATTTCTGCAGGTGCTGGCCCAGGCTCCCCAGTCCATTTCCGCAGGTGCGAGTTTTTCTCGCAGGTGCGGTCCTCGAGCCGCAGGTGAAAAAATACTGTCCAGACAGTGTGTTTTTATACACGGGTTTTAAACACATTTTTTCATTTCCTTCTTCTTTCTTGGGCGATTTCCACCATTGTTAAGGGGATAACGACCTGGTCATCTAAGGTAAGTAAAGTTTACTCCAATATTAGCTTCATGCATGGATTTCTAACTTAATTATCTACATAAATTAGTGAAAAATCAAGAATTGGATAGTGACCTAGAGCTTATGATAATTTGAGAATTTAATCGTGAATTTGCTATGAAATCAAGTAAGAATCGTATATTAATGATCCTTAGGATTTGGGTGAGTTTTCCCTTCAAGAATTATTGGAATCCGAGCGTGCAGGCCCGGGGTTGGATTTTGGGAATTTCTCAAGAATGTGGAATTATTGAAAAATTAGGATAATTTCCCTATTTTTAGCATGCATTGATGTCATTATACCGTATTTGGGTAGTTGCGAGTCCTCTGGTGTAGAGTTCGGAGATTCGGACGCATCGCTGGTCCGAGGGGTAGAGTCGACACGAGGTGAGTCTCCTTTCTAACCTTGTAAGAGGGAATTGTCCCCTAGGTGATTTAAATGCAATATGTGATACTTTGTGGGGGCTACGTACGTACAAAGTGACGAGAGTCTGTACGTAGCGACTATTACTATTATGTCTGGGTAGTTAGTCCCACATCATGCCTTGTGTTTTTCCTTGGTATGAACTATATGTGTGTTGAATTTACATTTCATATTGCTTACATCCCCAAAGTTATGAAATTTGAGAAAACTTGTAAGAAATTGATCATGGAAAGGTATTCTCTTTTTAAAAAGGAATAGTGTATGTGCATATGACCGCCTCGCAATTTGTATTCAGCGAGCAGAGTGTGATTTTCCCCCACTCTTATGAGAGATGCACTTTTGGGACGGGCAGATCGATCCTTCGGCAGTGCATAGAGAGATTGAGAGACGAATTTTTGGGACGGGCCGATCGATCCTTCGGTAGTGCATAGAGAGATTGAGAGACGCACTTTTGGGACATGCCGATCGATCCTTCGGCAGTGCGTAGAGAGGTTGAGAGATTTACTTTTGGGATGGGCCGATCGATCCTTCGGTAGTGCATAGAGAGGTTGAGAGGTGCACTTTGGTACGGGTCATTCGATCCTCGGTAGTGCACGAGCATGACTATCTTATGAATCCGGCCGGTTGTCCTTACCCTGCATGCGTATGATTTATTTGTTATTAAATTTCATGCAATTGATTTGACAGATATTTGGGAACAAGTGAAGTGGTAATTGTTTTATTTATCCCCAGCATTTTTCCTGGATTTCAGTATCTTACGTATATACTTGCTACTTCATTGTCTTACATGCCTACTGTTTCATTTACATTCTATTAAATTATATTGTTGGACCTTAGTGAGTGTCATGTCAGCCTCTCGTCACTACCTCTTCGAGGTTAGGCAGGATACTCATTGGGTACATATATATTATGTACTCATGCTGCACTTCTATACTTAAATGTACAGGTTCTGGGGCTGGTGTTTCTGGTTATCCGACCGGAGCTTGACACATTCTGGACTTGACTCCACGGTGATCTGCCTCCCTTGACGATTCCCAGCTATGCTATAGAGTTATATTTTGTTTTTTCCTGTCTATATCCTTTCAGACAACAGTACATCTTGTATCACCTTTTGTATATTCTACTAGATCGCATATTGACTTGTGACACTAGTTCCTGGCATGCACTTGTAGATTCTATTTTGGGACTGTATATATATATATATATATATATATATATTGGATCACGATCATTTTGGCTGTATGTATTTAAATTGATAAATGCTTTCGCTTTTATTTTAAACAAGTTAAGTGTAAAACGTTAGGAAATATGTGAGGTTGGTATGTTAATAAGGAAAAATCTCACTAATAAACAACCGTTGGGTTGCCTGACCCCGGTGTTGGGCGCCATCACAACCCCTGTGGGATTTTGGGTCGTGACGTCATTATCATTCATTTGAATGTTTGTGTCTATGATTGAGTTTATGTGCTCTAATAATTAGTTTGGTGTTGTCAAATAGGTGTCTAAGTAAACTGATATGGAGTTGTGAAGTTTTTGAGAAATGACTATTATAAATGATTCATATATGCCCATGTACAATTCAAACTAGGTCTAACTTGCCCTCACAGATACCTGTGGCTTTTTTAAATCCACGTGGCTTTTTTAATTAGGTTTTGGATTTTTAAAATGCAAAAATATATTTCATGTGGATTTACGAGTCTCCTGTTAGTGATGGAGGTCATAGACGAGCTCAATTGTTGATGGTAAGGGCAGACTAGAGACCAACTTTCAACGGAGGGCTAGCATATCCTATTTCATATAGTAAAGGGGAATTTTAGGCCATTTTCTGTTGAATTAAAAATACTCCACCAGCAATGCAAGTGTCATATATCATTTTTTACTATGATCACCCTATAGGTAGTAAAATGATTGATGTATTACATATAACAGTAGTTTCCTAAAAGAGGAGAGGTCAAAGAAAATTTGAACCTAATCTTGGAGGTGAACTTGACATGTCTGTAATTAAAAAAATCTTTCCCTTCTATTTGGTTCAACCATGACCAAATCTTTATTTTCTGGTTGATTTACTTTTTCCTAGGTTTTATAAATTACAATATTTAGAGTTAGTAACTCTTATTTAATATGTATCTCTATAAATATAAATTTTATCTTTATACTCAAGAGGGCGACATAATGTTTAGCGAAATGGGCGTAAACCTTGAAGACCAGGGTTCGAATATTTTCAACAAAGATAAAAAAACATACTCAATTGGAAAAGTTACCTAATACATATGGTAACGACCCGACCGGTCGTTTCGAGAGTTATTGCTTCGTTTCTCTTTTTTCTGCTTCTTTTTTGCTTTACAACTGTATTATATCGTATCTGGTTGGTTGGTTCGGTCCGGAGTAGTTTCGGAGAGAAATTGAGATACTTAGTCTCTTTATTAGAAGCTTAAGTTAGAAAAGTCAATCGAATGTTGACTTGTGTGTGAACGACCCCGATTTGAATTTCTAAGGTTTCGTTAGCATTGTTAGGTGATTTCGGACTTAGGAGCGTATCTGAAATGTGATTTGCAGGTCCGTAGTAGAATTACGCTTGAATTGGCGAAAGTTGGAAATTCGACAATTTTCGGCAGTGGAAATCTTGATATTGGGGTCGGAATGGATTTATGGAAGTTGGAATGGGTTCGTGGTATCATTTTTGACGTGTGTGTAAAATTTGAGGTCAATCGGATGTGGTTTGATAGGTTTCTGCGTCGTTTGAGGAATTTGGAAGTTAAGAAGTTCTTAGGCTTGAATCCGAGTGTAATTTGGTGTTTTGATGTTGTTTTGGATGATTCAAAGGTTCGACTAAGTTCGTATGGGGTTATATGACTTGTTGGTATGTTTGGTTGAGGTCCCGATGGCCTCGGGGTGACTTCGGGTGGCTATCGGAGTGCTTGGAGTTGAGAAAAATACAGCTGAAGCTACTGCTACTGGTGTTTTCCGCACCTGCGGAGTGGGAACCGCAGGTGCAAGCCCGCAGAAATGAATAAGGAGCCGCAGACGCGGCCAAGAAGAAGTTGGGCAGAGTCTGCAGGTGCGAAGATTTTCCCGTACCTGCGAGAGTCGCAGATGCGGGCAGCTAGGCGCAGGTGCGAGACGGAGTCACAGGTACAACGAATTTTCGCATCTGCGATAGGCGCAGATGTGGGTGTGGGACCGCAGGAGAGGAGTCTTGGATTCTAAGTGAAATCCGCACATGCGATGGATTTTCCGCAGGTGCGGTGTGCAGAAGCGTTCAAGCGGTCCACGTGAGCGGAATTCTTGGCAGAAAAACATCAGCTTGATTTTTAGACTTACATTTTCGATATTTGGTTGGAAGAGCTCGGGAGATAGGCAATTTTTTTTTAGGGTTTTCAAGGAGGACGTTGGGGTAAGTGATTCTAACCCATATTGGTTTAATTTTCGTGAATCTAGAGCTTTGTACATCATTTAATTAGGGATTAGAGTTGGAAATTTGGGGATTTAGGGCTTGGGAATTGGAGAGTGCATTTTGGGGTTTTGGAGGGGAAATTGAAGTTGAATTTTGGTGATTTTGGTATGATTAGACTCGTGAGTGAATGGGATTTCGGGTTTTGTAACTTTTGTTGAATTTCGAGACATGGGACCATGGGCCGGGTTGAGCCGATTTCGGGTTTTTGGCTATAAATTAGTCTTGTCCTTTAGCCCATATTGATCGTATTGTATTGCTTGTGGATACATTCGGGACATTTGGAGGTCGGTTCGAAATGAAAGGGCATTTCGGAGTAGGATTTCTTCGCTGTTGTGGTAAGTAACAGTTTTAAATCTGGTCTTGAGGGTACGAAACCCGGAGTTTGGTATAATTTGACTGTTTGGAGGTGACACCCATGCCAGGTGACGGGCATGTGAGTGTACACCATGAGGGACTGTGACTTGGTCCGTCCCGTGAGACTATAAAGTCTAATAGCCTTTTTGTGCTTATATGTATTACTTGTCTGCCAGCAATTTGATTGCCTTTCATGTTAGAAATCATGCTTAGGCTATGTACCTGCTTATGGTTGTTATACTCAGTCGTAGAAATTCTTGTAAATGCTTACCTCAGTCTCTGTTATTTCCCTCCTGATACACTATAGCATTTCTTGTTTGGATTGTTTCCCTTATTTATTGAGGGATGTGAGACTAGAGAGGTTCATGACTGAGAGAGGATGAGGGCCTGTTTGTGAGGCATTTTACCTTAGCACGTGAATTGTCCGTGCGGCACGTGAGTTGTTCGTGCGGATCCTGATATGATATGGTAGCACGTGAGTTGTCCGTGTGGATCCTTGATATGATATTATAGCACGTGGATTATCCGTGCGGCACGTGAGTTATCCGTGTAGATTATAATGCTTGGGTTGTATGAGCCCCTCTGGAGTCTGAACACCCCCAGTGAGCGCAAGTAGCTATTGAGCGTGTGCATTGAGGGCTGAGAGTCAAGTGTTGAGTTATTGAGGGCTTGAGTGATAGTACCTGTGAGGTTGCATCTATTTCCCTTTGTTGCTGCATTTAGCTGATATTTGGTTTACTTGAACTTGGTAATTATGCAACTGATTTTAATAATGTTTACTCTTAAACTTTGAAAATTATCAAATGACTATTCTATATATCTCGTCACTACTTCTCAGTTCCTTATTTATTTATGTTACTTGCTGAGTCGGTTGTATTCTTACTACACCATGCACTTCATGTGTAGATCCAGGTGTGTTTGAGCACGGAGACCGTTGAGTTTCAGGCGTGATCGAGCATGTCCACACATCCATCTCAATATCCTCATTTTCGTTGCTTTCATCTGCTGGACATGGGAGTTTTTGACTGGCCAAAACTCTGTCCCATACAACATATTCGGTCTAACTACTACCTTGTAGAACTTACCCTTAAGTCTCAATGGAACAGTTTTATCACAAAGACACCAGACGCGAGCCTCCACTTCATCCACCCTGCTCCGATATGGTGTGTGACATCCTCACCTATCTCCACATCCTTCTGAATTATACATCCCAAATACTTGAAACTCTCTCTCCTGGCAATGACTTGCGTATCGAGTCTCACATTTGTGTCCGCCTCTTGGGTAACGCCGCTGAACTTGCACTCCAAGTATTCTATCTTGGTCCTTCTCAACTTGAAACCCTTAGAGTCCATAGTATGTCTCCAGACCTCCAGCCTCTTGTTAACGCCACCTCGCATCTCATCAATCAGGACTATGTCATCGCAATAACAAGCACCAAGGCACCTCCCCTTGAATGTGACGCATCAAAGAATCCATCGCCAGGGAAAACAAAAATGGACTAAGTATTGATCCCTAATGCAACCCCATCTCAACCGGAAAGTAGTCAGAGTCTCCTCCTGATTCCCAAACCCATGTCTTAAGCTCCATCATATATGTCATGAATCACTATAATATACGTTATAAGCACTCTTCTAGCCTCCAAACATCTCCATAGAACCTCTCTCAGGGATTCGTCATAGGCTTTCTCCAGGTCAATGAACACCATATGCAAATCCTTCTTCACCGCCCTACACTGCTCCACCAATCTCCTCACAATGTGAATGGAATCAGTAGTCGACTGTCCCGGCATGAAACCAAGCTGGTTCTCGAAAATAGACACACACCTCGTCAACCTCCCTTCAATCACCCTCTCCCACACTTTCATAGTATGGATTAACAACTTGATACCCCTATAGTTGTTGCAGTTTTGGACATCCCCCTTGTTCTTGTACAACGCGATCATCATACTCCGCCTCCACTCTTCGGGCATCTTGTTCGTCCTAAAAATGATGTTAAACAACCTAGCAAGCCATTCCAAGCCCTCCTTACCTATGCTCTTCCAGAATTCCACCAGGATCTCGTTCGGCCCAGTCGCTCTACCCCTACTCATCTTACGCATATCCCCTACAACCTCCCCCACTCGTATGCATTTACAGTACCCAAAATCTTGCTTCTGCTCTGAGTACTCCAACTCTCCCAGCACAATGCCCCTATCTCCCTCTTCATTCAAGAGTCTATAGAAGTAAGACTTCCATCTCTGCCTAAGTTGTTCCCCTCCAATAAAACTCTTCCCTCCTCGTCTTTTATGCATCTCACTTGGTCCAGATCCCAGGCCTTCCACTCCATCACCTTCACTTGTACCACTTCTTATCCCCACCTTTATCCCCAATTTCTTTGTATAAACGACTAAACATTGCGGTCTTAGTCGTAATTACTGCCAACTTCGCCTCCTTCCTAGCCTTCTCAGACCCCTCCTTGTTATCCCTCTTCTGCCCCTCATCAATACTCTCTACTAGCTTCAAATATGCTGCTTTCTTGGCTTCCACTCTCCATTGAACCTCTTTGTTCCACCACCAGTCCCCTTTATGGACACCCGAAAAACCCTTTGAGACCCTTAACAATTCTCTCACCGCCTCTCCAATAAAATTTTCTGTCATAGACCACAAACAACTAGTGTCCCCGCTACTCCTCCAAGCCCCCATAGCCATCAACTTCTCTCCCAACTCCTGGGCCTTGTCCTTAGTAAATGCACCCCACCTGACCCTAGGTATACCATACATAGCCCTTTTCTTCCTCGTCCACCTAATCTCTAAGTCCACAATCAAAATCATATGTTGGGTGATAAGTAGGGATTTTAACTACTTATTTTCGCCTTTTGACTTTCGTTTTAGTCAAAACATACTTACAGGTATTCCCCAAAACTGATGAAATATGCTTACTTGCAGGAGTATTGGAAAATGAGCCAGAGTGATGAAATTCAACTCAAGAATAAGTGCTTTTGAAAAAGGACAAAAATAAAGTAAATAGGGCTAAAGTGCGAACCGCAGAATTTTGTCAGCGGTCGCAGAACAAGAAGAAAATTTGGCAGTACTGCAACGCAAAGTGCTGACCGCACAATTATTGTGTGACCACAAAAGTCAAGGTTCAGAGAGTTGTAAAGTCAAGACCAACATGATTTGCGGACCGCGCTATAATTTTGCGGTTGCAGAAATCAAATGTGCGGCCGCACTCAGAATTTTGCGGCCCGCAGAACTCAAGAAGTGCGGCTGTAGTTTAGAATTGTGCGGCCACAGAGGTCACTCATGTCAAGACCTGCAACAAAGTGCAGACGCACACAGAATTGTTCAGTCGCAGAACCTCCGAAAGGGCAATTTTATCCGAAAATTTCAGTTGTGTATAAATAGTCTTTTTTGACGAAATTAGGTTAAGTTTTGAATATTTGAAAGTTGGTAGCCATTTTTATTTATTGTTTTAAGAAACTTAATCATAGCTTATCAATTTTACGTTGGATTTTCATCTATTTATCGTTAAATATGAGTTTAATCATCTTTTATTCTTTATTTTCTTCATCACCCAATAGGAGTAGCTAAACTTCTAGCTAGGGTTGTGACCCAACCCTAGTGTGGGTATCTAAAGGGTATTTAATTTATGGATTGTTTATGGTTGGGTATGTAATATTTGGACTAGTTCTTGCTATAATTGCACAATTAATGGTTGCAAACATTGATTCAAGCCTATTTGACTTAGTCTCTACTTGAGAAAGGGAGACTTAGTCTAGGAAAACTTGGCTAACAAGAAATTGGGATGAACTCAAGAAATTGATAGTCCTAGTTAAAGGGTTGAATCTAGATATAGTAAAGCCCGACTTGAGCATCTATCAATTGTTTTGTGCATTACCCATTTGGACTTGAGAAAACCAAATTAGGCAAAACCACTCCATTACCGAGAGGTATTGAGTGGGTAATTGTGTGTTGATTTCTATAATACACCCCGACCAACGAAACCCGCTCTAAAGCTCATAATCCGTTAGGCAAACACCTAGGTGGAAGTCACAACCCTAGATCTTTTACATACTTGAAAAACAACACTAAAAATATTATTCTCTAGCTTTACATTTGCAAATCGTAGCATAATTTAGAAGTAGAATCAAAACAAAGTTTGTGGAAGTGAATCTTAGACACTTTACGCGTTTAGTCTGAATATATACCTAATCCCATCTACGCTCCCTGTGGATTCGATCCCGATTCTTAGTTGGGTAATTATTATTGCAATCGGCCACTTCACAACCCCAATTTGAGGTGTGACTTGGGCGAGATCAATTTTTGGCGCCGTTGTCGGGGAGCTAAAAGTGGATTTATATATATTTGGTTTTGTGTGTGACTTGTCTTCCTTTCCTTTCGTGTTAATATTTTTTTTGTGAAATAATTATAGGTACAAAAATGGCTCTCAACAACAATGATCCTCTCGAAAACATGCCATTGGGGGAGGATGTGGATGATGACCAAGTTGATGAGGTTCCTTTTGAACCTCAAGCAAATAGATGAGGTCGACCGCCTCATGAAAATGTTCCCGTCCCTCCCCCACCTCCACCAAGAGCGTCTCCACACCAGGTGTTGCCAAATGAAGGATATGCAAGTGCTATAGTCTCTCCATGCATTAGGGCGGGCAACATCCAAATCACTAATGTTATGCTCACATTGCTAGAGCAACAGTGATTCTTCACCGGGGCTCTGAGTCAAAATGCATACAAACACTTGAAGGGGTTTGTGGACACTTGATGGGGGAGTAAATAGACCAACGTCTACGAGGATGATCTAAGGTTGAGGCTATTTACCTTCTCTCTATGGGGGAAAGCCCTGGATTGGTTAGAAAGATTTCCAAACCATTCTATCCGTATATGGGATGAATTGGCGGAGAAATTCATGCCAAGTTCTTTTCTCCCGGACATATGGCTACTCTTAGAGACGAGATTCTATCATTCAAACAAGAACCGAATGAGCCTTTGCACGAGATATGGGAGAGGTACCTTACTATGGTGAAAGAGTGCCCAAACAGTGATATGACGGAGGCTATGATTCAACAAACTTTCTATAGGGGGATCAATACTACCAATCAATGTGTGGTCAACCAACTTGCCGGTGGAAATTTCATGACAACACCATATGCAGAAGCTTGTGATATCTTAGATGAAATTGCGGATACTTCATCGACATGGCAAAATATAGCAAATGGTCCTCAAGGTGATCAAAACGTGATTCACCTACATAAAGAATTGCATGATCATGGGCAAGAAATTGCCGCGTTGACCACCATAAAGAATCAATTAGACAAAGCTCAACTTCAACAAGTTCAAGGTCCTAAGTAAGCAAATGCAATAGAAAGTGTAAATATGATGGTGAACAAGCGAAGGCAAAAGGGTCAACAAGTGCAAAATCGTGCGGAACAATATGTGCAAGAAGATAGTGGGTTTGACCAAGATGAATCATACAATGAACAAAAGGAGGAAGTGCAATATGTGAACAACTTCCAAGGGTAAAGAAACAACTCTCAAGGCCCGAATCAACACCAATAGTGATCTCAAGGTAATCAAGGGAATTGGAACTCCAATAACCAAGGTAATTGGAGTGGTGGTAACAACCAAGGTAATTGGAACAATCAAAACAATCAAGGTAATTGGAATGGTCAAAGCAACCAAGGCAATTGGAGTGGAAATAATCAAGGATATTGGGGAGGCAACAACCGAGGAGGTTGGAACAATAACCAAGGGAATTAGGGGTCGGGCTTTCAAAGGCCCCCGATGTATCAACAACCAAGCAAACCGCCTCCTCATACTTCACATGGCCCTAGATCTTCCAACAATGAGATGGGGCAAATTGAGAACATGTTAAAAAAAATGATGGATAAGAATGCCGACTCCGATGCTCAACTAGCCTCTCACAACACTTCAATTCGCAATTTGGAAGTTTAATTGGGGCAAATCTCGCAAGCTTTGAACACTCGTCCTAAGGGGTTACTACCAAGTGACACGGTGGTGAACCCAGAGGGTGGGAACAACACGGGAAATGACATGGCCGTGACTAAAAGGAGTATAAAAGGTAGGGATGCAACCACCTCAAGTCAAAGAAAATTGGGGATGATGAACAAGTGATTCAAGAAGATGAGATTCCAAACAATGTGGTGCAAGAAAATGAAGAAGTGAGAATTGATATTGATGAAAATGTGAAGGAGACTCAAGAAGAAGTGAACCCGTATAGGGAACACATTGTTGACATACCGGAACCGGTAGTGCAAAAGGCTAAGACACCAATGCCAAGGCCTCCTCCTTCATACCCTCAAAATCTTGCCAAGTAAAATGACGAGAACCAATTCAAAAAGTTCATTGACATGATGAAGCGCTTAGCTATTAATGTTCCATTGGTTGAGGCTTTAGAGAAAATGCCCGGATATGCAAAGTTCATGGAGGATTTGGTGAGAAAGAAGAGGTCGATGAATTGTGATATTATAAAGATGACACATCAATTAAGAGCAAGTGTGCACTCAATGGCTCCTAAATTGGAAGACCCCGGCGCTTTCACAATCCCTTCTACCATTGGAAGCACTGACTTTGCCAAAGCTCTTCGTGATGTAGGGGCGCTTATCAACTTGATGCCCTACTCGGTTTTCAAAATGTTGGGGATTGGGCAACCAAGACCCACTTCTATGAGGCTACAAATGGCGGATCGTACTATGAAGAAGCCATTGAGTATTATTGATGATGTGTTGGTCCTTGTTGATAAGTTCATCCTCTCGGCGGACATTGTGATTCTTGATTGTGAAGTAGACTATGAGGTGCCTATTATTTTGGGTAGACCTTTCCTTACTACGGGGAAGGCTCTTGTTGATGTGGAAGACGGTGAGCTTACCTTCTGGGTGGGTGATGAAAAGGTGGTTTTCCAGGTGTGCAAATCTATGAGGCAACCGAATAGCAATGAAGTTTGTTCGTTTGTGGACTTAGTGACCGAGGTGATTGACGATAATGCTAGTTCCATGATGAATGTTGATAATACTTTGGAGGCCGTATTGCTTAATCATGATGATGATGAGAAGGTTGGCTATGTAAAATGTGTTAATACATTTCAAGGAATGGGGTCGTACACTTATGAACCCTACAAATTGTTCTTAGATCTTGAAAACCGGAAGACTCCTCCAACAAAGCCCTTAATCGAGGAGCCTCCCACTTTGGAGTTAAATCCATTGCCTCCACATCTCATGTATGGATTCCTTGGACCATGTTCTACTTTACTGGTTATTTTCTCCTCTTGTTTGACTAACGTGCAAGTATACTCTACTTTGGAGGTGCTACAAAAGAGGAAGAAAGCTATCGGACGGACATTGGCAGATATTCAGGGTATAAGGCGCCTTTTGCATGCATAAGATTATTTTGGAGGAGGATGCCAAACTTTGAACATCAAAGAATAATAAATGAAGCAATACAAGAGGTGGTCAAGAAGGAGATTATAAAGTTTTTGGATGTTGTGGTTGTTTACCCCATTTCAGATAGCTCGTGGACCTCTCCGGTTAAATGTGTCCCAAAGTAAGGGGCATGACTGCGATCACCAATGAAAAGAACGAGTTGATTCCTAAAAGAACGATGACCGGGTGGAGAGTGCGTATGGACTATCGCAAGCTCAACAAAGTCACAGGGAAAGATCATTTCATACTTCCATTACTTGATCAAATGCTTGATAGGTTGGTCGGTTGTGTTTTCTATTGTTTCCTTGATGGATATTTCGGCTACAATCAAATTCTTATTGCTCTGTAGGACCAAGAGAAGACTACTTTCACATGTCCCTATGGTACTTTCGCATTCTCGTGGATGCCATTTGGGTTATGCAATGCACTGGCGACTGTTCAATAGTATATGATGGCTATCTTCACCGACATGGTGGGGGATTTTCTTGAGGTCTTCGTGGATGGTTATGTGGTTGGTAATTTTTTTGATGATCGCTTGAAAAGCTTGGATAAGGTCTTCGCAAGATGCGAGGAGACAAACTTGGTGCTCAATTGGGACAAGTGTCACTTCATGGTCGAGAAAGGCATTGTCCTTGGCCACAAAATTTCAAAGAATGGTAGTGAGGTCGACAAGGCCAAAATAGAGGTGATTTCTAAACTCCCACCCCCTACATTCGTGAAGGGAGTGAGGAGCTATCGTTATTTCATCAAGGATTTTTCCAAAGTGGTGAACCCCTTGTGTAAGCTTTTGGAGAAGGATGCCAAATTCCATTTCAACGAGTATTTCATGAAGGCATTCCAATTTCTCAAGTTCAAATTGACTACTACTCATATTATCACTACACCGGATTGGAGCTTGCCTTTTGAGCTCATGTGTGACACAAGTGATGTGGCGGTCGGAGCAGTTTTGGGGCAATGTATCAACAAAATCTTCCATCTGATCTACTATGCTAGTAAGACCATGAATGATGCCCAAGTCAATTACACGGTAACTGAAAAAGAGTTCCTTGCTATTGTCTTTGCTATGGAGAAGTTATGCCCGTACTTGATAGGTACAAAGGTGATTGTTCACACCGATCATGCGGCGCTTCGGTACTTAATAAGCAAAAAGGATTCAAAGGCGAGTTTAATGCAGTGGGTGCTTTTATATATTTTCTCAATTTGTGCCAAGTTATATCACGTATCCTTAAAGCTACGTATAAATTCAATTGTTATCCATTTTTAGGGTAAACAGTTTGGCGCCCACCGTGGGGCAAAGGATAATAATGATTGCCTGGTACTAAATTCGTAACACACACTATTTTACACTTGTTCTTGTGAGTATCTTTTATTCCAGGATCAACAAGTCGAAACTCTCAAGAAGCACCCGTACACGTGGACAATGACTTCCGTCATCATGATGAAAATTACAACATAGCCTCCCTAGGGAACGAAGTACCTCCAATTGTCCTCGATGGAGTTACGACTGTAGATCCAGTCGACGTCAGCTCCCATGTAGCCATTAATGCAATTTGTCTGTTGATCCCGAGAGTAGCGTCCGCAGGGATGTTCGATTGGCCGCTCAGAGCACACATGGCGGTGAAGAAGGCGGAATCAGCCTTCGAGTGATCTTCGAGATGTTGCAGGCTCAGCAAGCCGCAATAACACAACTCCAAAACCAGAACCATGCACCAAGAGGGATCGAGCCTGAGCCATCCCAAGTAGTTCACGGGGTCGAATCGGTGTCAAGGAAATCGAATGGAAATGAATCAAGGATCGATCTCACGATCATGGAGATGATTGAGGAACTAACGAAGCGAGTTGAATCGGGGGAAAATAAAATCGAAGAAAATGACAAAAAGGTGAAAACCTATAATTCCAGTTTGATCAAATCTCGGGGGTACCACCGATATTGAAAGGTTTGGATTCCAAGAAGTTCGTACAAAAGCCCTTCCCCCCAAGCGCGGTTCCCAAACCGATCTCCAATAATTTCCGCGTGCCCGAGATTCCTAAGTATAATGGAACAACCGAACCCAATGAGCAAGTCACCTCTTAAACATGTGCAATTAAAGGGAATGATTTAGAGGACGACGAGATTGAATTTGTGTTGCTGATGAAATTCGGGGAGACCTTGTCAAAGGGAGCGATGATATGGTACCATAATTTACCATCTAACTCTATTGATTCTTTTTCCATGCTAGCAGATTCTTTTGTAAAAGAACACGCCAGAGCCATAAAGGTCGAGACTAGGATGTCGGACATCTTCAAGGTAAAGCAGAAAGATAACGAGATGCTCAGAGAGTTTGTGTCTCAGTTCCAAATGGAAGGAATAGATCTACTCAGCGATGATTGGGTCGTTCAGGCCTTCACTCAAGGACTAAATGTACGAAGCTCAGTGGCTTCACAGGAGTTGAAGCAGAATTGATCGAATACCCGGTTGTTACCTTGGACGATATGCATAATCGGTATCAATCGAAGATTAGAGTCAAAGACAACCAGCTGGGGACTCCTTCCGGGTCCGTTATCCTATCAGGCCCGTTGACAAAGTCAAAAGGGACATTGACCAAGAACCACGGTCTAACAGGGATCGATACCAGCCATATAATGAAGATCGTAGGGGCAACAGACCTGCGCGCAGCCATGTACGAGGTGAAAGGAGAAATGATCGAGGCTAGATCTCTCGAGGGCTCATGAGCAAGAATGGTTTCGACAGGCATGTCGGACCTAAAGAATCACCACGACTGTTAGAATATAACTACAATATTAACGCATCTGCCATCGTATCGGCTATCAGAGGAATCAAGGATAAATAAGTGTCCTCGACCTCTGTAGACCTATCCAGCCCAGAGAAATCCCAAACAAATATGCAAGTATCATGGCACCCATGGCCAGAAAATGGAGGATTGCAGACAGTTGAGAGATGAACTAGCCTGGTTATTCAACGACGGGAACCTTCGGGAGTTTCTAAGTGATTGAGCTAAGAATCATTTCAGGAACAAAGATTCAAACAGACAGAACGAGTAAGAAGAACCGCAAGTCACATGATTGTAGGAGGGGTCGATGTTCCCCAAGGGCCAGTGTTAAAACGCTCCAAGGTGTCGATCACAAGGGAGAAGCGAACTCGGGATTACATACCAGAAGGAACCTTTCCCTTCAACGACGAGGACGCATAAGGGATCATGCAGCCCCATAACGATGCATTGGTAATATTTGCACTTATGAATAAGACTCAAGTTAAACGTGTTTTAATTGATCCATGTAGTTTGGCCAACATCATTCGGTCGAGGGTCATGGAACAACTCGGCCTACAGGATCAAGTTATTCCCATAACCCGAGTGCTAAACGGATTCAACATGGCATGTGAAATCACTAAGGGCGAGATAACTTTGCCAGTGAACATGGCCGGGACCATCCAAGAGATGAAGTTCCATGTGATCGAGGGTTACATGAGGTATAACGCTCTGTTGGGGAGGCCATGGATCCATAACATGAGGGCAGTGCCCCCAACCCTTCACCAGGTTCTAAAATTCCCAACACCATAAGGAATCAAAACAGTCTACTGGGAGCAACCCGCCGCAAAGAAAATGTTTGTCTTTGACAAAGTAATTCCGATATCGGCACTCTCATCAACGAAGGGATCAAACTCGAAGGGAAAATAGGAGGCCAAATAGCAATCACAGACGTAGGCCTCGACCCAACCAAAGAAGTAGGTGACTGACAAAGATGATGATTATGGGGTCCCTCGATCTCTCATAGTCCCCGATGACTCCGACGCCACCAAACCGACTGTCGAAGAGCTGGATCAAGTCATATTGATCGAACATCTTCCCGAACGAAAGGTATACATGGGCACGACGTTAAATCCCGAGCTCTGGAAAAAACTTATTCAATTTCTTATAGCTAACATGGATTGTTTTGCTTGGTCCATCTCGACATGACAGGGATCCCACCGAAAATCATCACCCATAAACTAAGCTTGGACCCTAATATCCATTCGGTGAAGCAAAAAAGAAGACCTAGTCCGACGTCAAACATGCTTTCATTAAAGACGAGGTAACCAAGCTTCTTAAAATACGGTCCATCCGGGAAGTAAAATACCCTGAATGGTTAGCAAACGTAGTAGTAGTCCCTAAAAAAGGAAACAAACTTAGAATGTGTGTAGATTACAAAGATATAAATAAAGCATGCCCCAAGGATTCTTTTCCTTTGCCTAATATTGATCGTATGATCGATGCCATGACCGTCCACGAGATCCTCAGTTTTCTCGATACCTATTCCGGGTACAACCAAATACAAATGAACCAGGATGATTAATATAAGACTTCTTTCATCATTAAATATGGTACCTACTGCTATAACGTAATTCCATTCGGATTAAAAAATGTTGGTGCCACATACCAACGCCTAGTAAACCGGATGTTCGAAGAACAAATAGGGAAATCCATGAAAGTTTCCATTAATGATTTGTTAGTTAAGTCCCTGCGAGCAGAGGACCATTTGAAGCATTGCAGGAAACTTTCAGTATATTAAAGAAATACAACATGAAGTTGAACCCGAAAAAATGTGGGTTCGGGTTCGGGTCAGGTAATTTCTTGAATTCATGGTATCTAACTGAGGAATCAACATCAACCCCGACAAGATCAAAGCTATCGAGGACATCACGGTAGTAGACAAAATAAAGGTCGTGCAGAGGTTAAATGGGCGCATAGTCGCCCTGGGGCGATTCATCTCGAGGTCCTCCGATAAGAGCCATCAATGTTTCTCATTGTTGAAGAAGAAGAAGAATAACTTCACGTGGACTTTGTAATGACACCAGGCCTTGGAAGAGCTTAAAACGGTACTTATCGAGCCCGCCTCTGCTTCACCCCCCAAGGGCGGACAAATAACTTTACTTGTATTTGGCAGTATCAAAGATAGGAGTAAGGGGAGTCCTAGTTCAAGAAGAACAAGGTACGCAATTTCCTATTTATTATGTTAGTCGGACCTTAGGTGAGGCTGAAACCAGGTATCCCCGCCTAGAAATATTAGTGCTTGCTTTGATAAGCGCCTCTAGGAAACTAAAACCTCCCACTTTCAATGTAACCCCATATGTGTTGTAACAACTTATCCACTTTGAAATATTTTGCATAAACCCGAGCTTTCGGGATGGTTGGCCAAATAGGCCATCGAAATCAGCGGGATGATAAGAATATCGACCTCGAACAACCATTAAGTCTCAAATTTTAGCAGACTTCGTGGTTGACTTCACGTCGGCCCTAGTACCCGAGGTTGAAAGAGAACTATTGGTGAACTCGGGCGCCTCAGGAATATGGACCCTCTTCACGGATGGTGTTTCAAACGCAAAAGGTTCTGGACTCGGCAGCGTGATAAAACCACCTACAGGAACGTGGTTAGACAATCTATTAGAATTGTAAAATTAACTAACAACGAGGCCGAATATGAGGCCGTGATTGCAGGTCTCGAACTAGCTAAAGGCTTGGGAGTGGAGGTGATCGAAGCCAAATGCGACTACCTCATCATGGTAAATCAGGTTAACGGAACCTTTGAAGTTAGGGAAGAACGAATGCAAAGATACTTGGATAAGTTACAAGTAAATTTACACTGATTTAAGGAGTGGACTTTGGAACATGTGCCTCGAGATCAGAATAGTGACCTCGCAAACTTAGGATCATCAGTCGAGGATAACGAGCTTAATCCGTGGGCCGTCGTGCAGCTTATGAGGTTAGTTGTCGAAGAAGGCCACGCCGAGATAAACTTCACAAGCTTGACCTGGGATTGAAGAAATAAATACATAGAGTACTTGAAAACAAGAAAGCTACCCTCAGATCCAAAAGAATCGAGGGCCCCGCGTATGCAGGCAGCACGATTCACTTTCTCCGAAGACGGAACCTTGTTCAGGAGAATGTTCGATGGTCCACTAGCGATATGTCTGGGACTGGAAGATATCGAATATGTTCTGAGGGAAGTTCACAAGGGCACTTGCAGAAATCATTCCGGTGCCGAATCACTGTTCCAAAAGGTAATCAGAGCCGACTATTACTGTATGGACATAGAAAAAGATGCGAAAGAGTTTGTTCAAAAATGCGACAAATTCCAAAGACATGCACCGATGATTCACCAACTCGGGGAACTAATCCATTCGGTCTTGTCACCGTGGCCATTCATGAAGTGGGGAATGGACATCGTTGGCCCTCTTCCATGGGCACCAGGTAAAGCTCAAATTAATTTATTTATGCCTGACTATTTTTCTAAATGGGTTGAAGCACAGGCCTTCGAGAAAGTTAGGGAGAAGGAAGTCATCGACTTCATTTGGGATCACATCATATATCGATTGGGGATGCCATCCGAAATTGTGTGTGATAATGGAACAGTTCATCGGCAGCAAAGTAACCAAATTTCTCAAGGATCACAAGATCAAAATAATCCTATCAACACCTTATCATCCGAGCGGAACGGGCAAGCTTAATCGACCAACAAAACCATCATCCAAAATCTTAATAAGAGGCTGACCGATGCCAAAGGAAAGTGAAAGGAAATTTTGCCCGAAGTTCTTTAGGCATACCGCACAACCTCGAAATCCAGTACCAGGGCTACCCTATTCTCATTAGTTTACGACGTTGAAGCTCTAATACTGGTCGAAGTTGGAGAGCCGAGTATCAGGTTCTGATATGCAACAAAGGAATCAAATGATGAGGCCATGAATACGAGCCTAGAAATATTGGATGGAAGGCATGAAGCCACCATCGTCCGATTAGTTGCCCAAAAATAACGGACCGAGAGATACTATAATCGAAGAGCCAATCTTCGATATTTTAACATTAGGGACTTAGTGCTAAGGAAAGTCACTCTCAACACCCGAAATCCGAACAAAGGGAAATTGGGTTCGAACTGGGAAGAACCGTACCAGATTTTCGAGGTCACTAAAAAGGGTCCTACAATCTCGGAACGATGAATGGAGAACAACTACCGAGCAATTGGAATGTATATCACCTAAAACGGTATTACTTCTAACGTACGACCCCTTTCTATTTCCTTTTTAATTAAAACTAACACTTACAGGCGGTCAACAAGAAACGACAATGGATTTTTTGGCGAACGGCACGAACTCTTTAGGTCTAAAATCACGTGTTCCACTCTTTTTCCCTTAGACCGGTTTTGTCCCAAATGGGTTTTTCGGCGAGGTTTTTTAACGAGGCAACAATGAATCGTGCAAACTTATAATCAAGCCCGATTATGAATCGGAACCGAAGATCAATTCAACAATATTTGAGGTTCCTTTGCAATCAACCTCGAATACTGGGGGCTACGCTCGGATATGCGTTATCTTCGAATATCAATTCTAGCAAGGAAACTACTTCGTAAAAGGAGGGTCTCGATAGATAGGATTTATTGTAAAGGCCAAATGGTCAAAACGAATTGTGCCCACATAAATTGCTCGAGCCCTAGCATAAAACATGTACGCATGTATGATTGTTTTGATCGGGAAGAAATAGAAGTACTTTCCTTGCAAACATCTTATGTTTTAAATTTTTTTTTTCTTTACATATCTTAAAGAGCTTCGTACTTTTGAAAATAATGAGCCCAAGGGAAATGCTTAACCAGAATACGAACGACCGCTCCCTCGCCCGGGGACTGCCGTCCAACTCAAACAGCCCAAGTCATCGGGCCTCGGGGGCAAAAGACCTAATAGGAAACTCCGTGATTTCTAAAGGCCACAGACAGCCCACTCAGGGACTATTATATCGGGCAAGCCCGGATAAAACGTGAAAACAAGCCCAATGAGAAGCTCCCGAACTAAAAGTCTATGGCCAATTTAACACGGCTCGGAGACGTCCGAAATTCGTAACAAAAATAGGCCTTCGAAAAAGAAAAAATTCTTTCACAAACTGTTCTAAGGGCTACCCTTGGAAAAGTCATAAACTTAAGATATCTTCGGGAAAAAAACTTCGGTAACACTGAAACCCAACAACGCCTTAACCTAGAAAGGCAATTAAGGCAAGGTTTGTCGAACCCTCGAACACAACCTTATTTTTTCATGCTAAGGCATTTCAACCTTTGTGAATATAAATAATAAAGTAAAGGAAAAAATTTGAGAGCCGAAAGGGGAAGAAAAACCTTTTATATATATAATACTTTTTTTTTACAAAGGCCAGATCGGCCTAATCCAAAAATTTACAACGGCCTCAGAAAAAATGCAAAAAAAAAACAAAAAAAAATATAAAGGACTAAATGGCTTGGTCTTCATCGGAGGTTGCATCTCCATCCTTGGGATCTTCCCCGTCTTCGGACTCGCTCAAGCTCTCGGAGTCTTCCTCAGGAAAGGCCTGCTTTCGGGCCTTGGCTTCCTTTAATTTGGCATTCTTGATTTTGACCATAATATCGAAGCCCTGAACATGAACTCCCTTGAGGGCTTCCCTTCGAGCTTTCCATTTTTCATGATCCACCATGATCTTGGCCTTTGCCTGGATGGCCTCGACTCGACCTTAAACTGGGCCACTTTAGCATCATCTTTGGTGTTGGCCACGTCCACCTCGTATCTGGCCACTTCTAGTTCATTGGCCAAGTTTTCCCTATCAGAAACGGCATAGTGCAATTGAAATTGAAGCTCCTTGATTTTGTCAACCTGCACCGAGGCCTTCTTTTTTGCATCTTGGTCTGGGTCTCGGCTGACTCCAGTTGTGCTTGGACGGTTTCCTTTTTTGAGGCTAAGATGTCCATGTTCTTTTCAAATTCTTCAGCCTCGGCCTATATCGCATCTACCTGCGTCTGGAGCTGTCCGATCTGTTTAAGCCTCTACCAGACCTACAGGATTGGATCGTTAGTTAGTATCTCCAATTCATCTTCACTATTGTGAAGCACTCGAAATACATGCTCGGCCATCTCGATTTGCTCACTCTGAGACACTTCTAAATCGGCTCGAAGTTTCTCACTCAGAAGCTTGTAAGTGTCCCCCTTCTCGGTGAGTTCCCGGATCTCAGCTTCGTGCTCCTCTCAGATCTGGAAGAAATCTTCGTGGTGCAACACTGAAGCCTGCAAGCACGGAGAAATATGTTAGAATTATACACGACTTCAATTTTAAAGTAAATAAAGAAGTATCTCTCGATCTTACCCGGTTTAGAGCATGTTGGGCCTCGTTAAACAGGCAAGGCGCCTCAACCACATTCATCATGGCTTGATCCTCTTCGGTCACCAAACATCTGAGGTAGCTAGCAACCCCCACGGGGGCAGAGAAGACTCGGTCATCCATGGGGACAGGAAAAGTTATCGACCGCCTACGGTCGGGGTCAGCACTTGGAGCCGGGAATTGACCTACCAGTTTCGGGCTCGATGGAGAACCAGTAGCACCCCATGACGGCACTTTATTTGGAAAGTCTCTGAGTACGGGGACATATTCCTAAGCGGTAGACACAAGTCCATCTAAGAAGCCATGAATGTCGCCACCCCCTGAGGCCTCTCTTCAGAATGGCTCTCTAACATGACGGCCTCACAAATCATGGCGTCAGAAATTTGAGGGGAGTCAAAAATGTTGATCAGTTCGAGATCGTCCCTGGGGATAACTTCTGCAGCTCGAGAAGCATTGCCCCAGTATCTCTCTCGACCCTCTCGGAGGCTTCGGCCATTGCCTCTTCTACGGCCTCCATAGTTCGAGGTATCTCAAAGTCATGTCTTACTCGGGCCACCAGCTCAGATTTTTCTTCTTCCTCTTCGGACTCGTCCCTCAACCGAATGAGTGAGTCCGGTGAGATTTATCGAGCCCCGGCTTTTTGAGCTTGTGCACCAAGCATTTCCTTGGTCTCCTCCTTTTTTTCGAGCCCGGCGAACTCGAAGCCCCTTTTCTCTTATTCTCTTTGGCCTACTTCGAAGCAGGTGGTAGGGGAAGGACTTATTTGTCACCAGATGGGGGCCTCATTGCAACGTCTTTCTCGATACCTACAAAGGAAAAAATATGAGTAAGTTCGAGAAGAAGCCCGGCCGATATCCATTCCGAGAAAGAAACTTACCATGATTGCGGGCCTCACATCGAACCTTCGATAACTCCATCCAAGGACGCTCGGAGTATGGTGTCTGTGACACCAGACCCTCGACCCATTGCTTGAGTTCTAGAATTTGGTTCGGCATCTGGGCCATAGCTGCAACACCAGAAATATAGATCATTTTTTCCTAAAAAATATTTCAAAATGCATATATGTCTTCAAAATCATGCATTAGCATCAATTGGTATTTTTACACATTTTCTACATATTTTATTAATTTGCCCAGTATTTTATTCCAATAAATAATCATAAAATTGTATCACAAATGATTTCAAATATTTTTTTGATTTAATATTACTATTTATAGTCTTATTAAGTCCAAATTATTCTATAAATAGCCAAATTGGCACCTTTTGGCTATAATTACAATAACTTTGCAATTATAGCCCATGCATATAATTTTGTACTATTTTTTACCAGAAATTAGTCTTTTGCATCTTGAAATACCAAATAATCATTTTTCAAATATTTCTATGCATTAAATTCATTTTATAATTAGTAATTACTTCATCAAATTATTTTGGTATTTAACAAATAGCCCCATTTTATTTCAATTATAGTCTATATAACCAGCCCAAATACCTTATAAATTAGCCCAAGACCCCCAGGCCCAAACATTAACCTGTCTGACCCAATACCCTGTCCAATCCTGATCGTTGATCATTTTGATCAACGGTCCAGATCCTCTTTACCTTAATTAAACCCAAATGACCCCTTCCCCAAACCCCTCATTCTCTCACCATCTCCACCGTCACACTTCACTCTCCTCTCCAATTCCTCTCTACCCTAACCTTAATCTCACATCACTGTCACTCTCCATCGTCAACCATGGTGGTTCCTCACCAACCTCAGGCCTCTCATGACTCTCATATACTGGTATTACTTGTCTCTAAAGTCCTCAAGGTACCAGGGTCAGTCCACTTATGACTTTGGCTTTTGTTTGCCTGTTTCAGGTCGTTCTGGTTCGAGCTCTAGTAAGATCTTCTCACTTTTGCCTAAACCTGTGGATTTCTAAGCTTAGTCTTCGTCTCTATGCTATTTTCTCAAAACCCTAATTTCTTTCTTTGATCTTCTCAAATCTGTACAGATCTGAGATGAATCAAACTTATCTCACATGTTTCCTTGAAAGTTTTCTGGTTTTTCAAGTGATTTTCAATTTTCCTAAAACTAGGGTTTACTGAAAATCATCTTCTCCAAAAAATTTCTGATTTTGAATGTTTAGTATTCTGTTCTTATGTGCTTTTGACCGATTTATGTTGAATTTGCCTAAACCCTAGTCGATTTATGCTAAAACCCCAATTTTCTTATATTTTGCTTCGATTCTGGTTTTACGTGTTACTTGTGGCATTATTTCGTTTTGTGCTTTGACTTTCATGATTTCTTCTTATTCTAATTCAATGTCTTATGATGTTTACCCTATTTCATCTCTATTAGGGTTTCTGAGTCAATTTCCGGACTAACTTCTATGTGTTTCTGAAGTTTTACTTAGCTCATTCTCTATTTGTGGAAGTTGATATCTTTCTCCCCAGAAATTAGTATTACTTTGAAATTTTGATTGACTGATTCACTCTGTTAAAAATTCATGTGCATTATTCTTGATTATTTCCTTGTTTATTCCCTTAATTAGTCATTCTTGCCTTATTTAATTGCCTGTAATATCTACTGATTCTTTTACATGATTATCTTGCCTTAATTAGACCCCTGATTATTCTGAACTCTCTTATCTGGTTTGATTTGAACTTTTTGCCTTAATTAAATCCATGATTATTACCATTTGGTCAATTTCCCTTAATTAAAGGAGTCTATTCTGAAATCCTTATGTGATTGGATTCTGTGATTTCCTTAATTGCTGGCTTCTGATTTCTTTTAACTTATTTTCTCTACTCTTGAACTACTACATAAAATCCCCAGCTCCACTTCTTTAAAAAAAACATTAGTTCACAAACACACACTCACACTGGGGCTGGCCTTTCCACACTACACTTACTCAGTTCTTGTTATGAAAAGTCTGGGTGTGAGCACTGCCCGGGATCCTTGAGGTCCTTAGGGAACTCTGACACGCCTGGACATGAAATTGGTTCTGAAATCCTTGGCATTTGAGACTGCTGAAGGCCTGGTATCTTCAAATCGTATTTGGGCCTGCTTCAGGCTCCCTATAGTTTAACTTCTTCTCTTTTTATTTATTTATGTAATTCATTCAGCCATTGGTCTGTAATAATTAATTCTTAAACAGATATTGGGGTGATTAGTGAAAATGGAGGGTAACATATGGTACTGTGGGTAAAAACTGGGTAGAAACCATGTTCCTAGGCTTTATATTCTGCAAATCTACATTAGAAGCCATGTCTTAGGGCTGATGTGTTCATTTGCATCCAAATCATGCTAAACATGCATTAGATATCCTGTTCTTGGGGCTTCACGTTTTAATGTTTCAGCATATTACTAATCCATGCTTCAAGTTTGCATAAGTGCTTTCACTTAGAAATCTTGTTGTTAGGCTAATAACATTGTCTTAATGAAACTATCATTCCTGTATGCATTTAGATATCATGTTCTAGGAATTATACTTGCATTCGTTTGATTACACCTAGTTCCATTAAAATAAGTCACCGATCTTAAAAGTCATAAAAACGGTCTCACATATAGCGGTATGTTTTCTGAGCATAAGCCGGTGCAAATTCCCTTTTAAAAGTCTGTGCCACTTAGAACAGCATGTTTGTAGGTTAAACGATTTCTAAACTGATAAACGTCTCTTGTAATTGTGATTGCACAGTCCCATGCCTAGGCAATCCTTAGGTAATTAATCTTTATAAACTGGAAATTGCGTGTTGATTGTGTTTACTGCTTAAAGTCCTACAGGTGTTAAAATCAGTAGGCAAACTGATTAGGACCCTGTCATTGCATTATGACACAGTGTTGCATGTTCTGTATATTAATGTTCACTTAGATACCCTGTCTTAGGATCCTTTCTCTAATAAAAAGATGCCTTTGTCTGTGGTTTGAGACGTGCTGTTTATTTGCATTATGTGTGGAGGTGAATCTGAGCCTCTTAACTGTTTTTGTCACTTATGTGCTAGTCCTGCTTGTTCTTTCTTGTCCCCTAGTTTTTCCTTTTTTAAAAACCATAGGGGTTTGTCTAGAACTGCCAGTATACTAGAGGTCCTAAACTCCTCAGGGACCCCAAAGAAGGGACGGGTAACAGCACGCGTAGAGCTCGTTAAACAAAACTCACTTAATAACTGCTAAGGGGTGGGACAATGGGTAAAAAAGGATATGATGAACTGTCCGCTAATGCAACGTGTAGCCCTTAATTGAGGAGTGATTACCGGGCATTGCACAGATATGATCCTATAGGATAAACAACTTAGGACCTCCCTTATCTTTTACATATGTGTGCTTGGACTGCTAATCTGTTAAGACCTTTATTTGTTTACATATGTGTGCTTGGACTGCTAATCTGTTAAGACCTATATTTGTTTACATATGTGTGCTTAGACTATTTATTTGCTACTTGAATGAATTCACAAAGTATGTTTGGCCGGGACCCACAGTTTTGGACTTTGAGGGGTGCCTAATACCTTCCTCTTGAAGTAATCTCAAGCCCTTACTCAATCTCTGGTTATGCAATTAGTGTTATGAATGACTCTTAATAGGTGCCTAACGCACCTTAATACGTTAGGTGGCGACTCTTCAAACTCATTAAACCCCTTTTCCCAAAAGGAAACGAGTTGTCCCAATAATGTCAAAAACCCTGACCAATCCGAAAGGAGAGGAAAAAGGGGGGTGCGGCAGCATGGCGACTTTACTGGGGATTTTGGGATTTTACCATTATAAATCGTTTTGTGAATTCGTCTAAGTATGCCTTGTTTTATTAAATACATGCACCTTTTCTCTTTCCCCTTTATGTGCAATTAATTGTTTACTCTCCCAAGTATTTATTTTTTCCAAAAAATGAAACTGACATGTTTCTTTTTATTTTCATTTGTAACTGCTTTTCAATTATAACTATTGTATTTATTGCTTTCATAATGTGCAAATGCATGACAACATGTTTATTGATCATTGCTGCATAATCATGCTCAACATCATATTCCACTCGTGCCTATACAAATCCTATAGAAATGTTTGATGAGTGGTTGCGCTCTTCTATTTTATATCACCCCCTAAATTCGGAAAGGCTTATTTGCGATAAAACTAGTCGATCAGCGGTGCAGTCGACAGTTCCGTGCCTTTCCCCTTCAAGTTGTCCGCTTGAGGGTACCAGTATAGACCCTCATAATAACCTTACTCTGATTATAATTGTACATGCATCATGGTCAAACCTAGCTGGGTTAATTTGTTGTCCGCACGAAAAACCATTAAGACAGCCTTATCTAAAAGTTCACCGGGGTTTTCATAATCCCAACGGACACGATCACGTTCTGTGCATTAATTTGGAGAACTAAATGCATGTATGCTAATCATAAGTGTATAAATAGTCGAGCCTGGTGGGGGAAAGGGCCTAAGCATTTTTGTCTTGCATAAAATGAGGCACAAGGTCCCCAGATTTTGTATGGTCAGCAATATCCCATCAAAATTGGATTAGGATTAAAATTTTAATCAAAATCCTGTTGTTGGGCATGCACGACCTGGGGAACCTGATCGATGGAGCCAAGAAGATCAAGCCTGGGGAAGGTCCTTCTGAGACCAAGTAGATTAGATTTACCTGCTTTTTCAAATGTAATAAGGCCAAGTGCCATTAATGACTTATCTTATTTAGTGTCGTTTTAGATTTATCTACTTTTACATAAATGAAATGAGGCAATTATTGGCACCTAAGTTCTCCAAATCAACTTGTCGCTAGGCCTACCTCGGACACAACGAGGCTCCCAAATTAAGACGCGCGTTTACAATTCTGCAATATGTGTTTAAATACTGCAAATACTTTACTCCTGATCCTCACTGGATTGTTACCTTTTGTTTTTATTTTATTTTCTTTGATTATTCCCCTTCCCCAAAGGTTGGTTTGTGCATTCTGTCATCATCAGCATATCATACAAGATCCAGGGGCCCTCCAACTTCTCCTCCTCCTAGTCCATCTAAAGGCAAAGGCAAAGGCAAGATGGAAGATTTGACTAATATCATAAAGGAAAACTCAACATCAGTTGAACATACCGAAGCTTCTGACAGTAGGGGTACTCAGGTTCAGAATGATGCTGTGTCACAACTCGAGCAAAGGCTACTGAAACTTCAGTGGGAACTTGAACATGTTCGGAACCTAACGAACTTGTCCTTCTCACTTAATGTTCCGGATGTCAGCCACCCGAACACTCAAAACCCCGCACCACCTCAGAATACCCCCAACAGACAAAACTCCTCCTGCAACTCACCACTATATAACTCCACCACAAAACCAAACCTTTCCACCACAATAACAACCAAACACCTGCCATACTCTCCGAAACACCCCACCCATCATTCCTGAACCATAAAATTCCACCAACGATCACCTTTATGCTCAAGCACCAGGCTACCAGAACAACCCCATATACGTGGAGACTCTACCTCACTCCACCCAACCCATTTCTTACACACCGGAATCCAGTGAGAAGGACCTGCTTATCATGAACTTGGCCGAAGAACTTAAGAAGTTGACTAGCCGAGTTTAAGGCATGGAAGGAGGTAAGGGGATCGAAGGATTGAATTATGAAGATCTCTGTATACAGCCTGATGTAGAACTACCGGAGGGTTACAAAACTCCCAGGTTCGAAATGTTCGACGGTACTGGTGATCCCAAGGTCTATTTGAGGACCTATTGTGACAAACTGGTCGGAGTTGGAAGAGACGAAAAGATTCGGATGAAATTGTTCATGAGGAGCCTCACAGGGGATGCCTTGTCTTGGTACATCAGCCAGGACCCCAAGAAGTGGCCTAATTGGGTGAGTATGGCCTCGGATTTCATGGACCGATTCAGGTTCAACACGGAAAATACGCCGGACATGTTTTACATCCAGAATCTCAAGAAGAAACCCACTAAAACCTTTCACGAGTATGCCACTCGTTGGAGGTCAGAAGCGGCCAAGGTTAGGCTAGCATTAGATGAAGAACAGATGAACAAATTCTTCATCAGGGCACAGGACCCGCAATATTATGAAAGACTGATGGTAATTGAAAATCACAAGTTCTCTGACATCATCAAGTTGGGTGAAAGGATTGAAATAAGGCATCAAGAGTAGGATGGTCACAAATTTTGAAGCACTACAAGCTACCAACAAAGCACTGCAGTCCGATGATATATCCAAGAAGAAATACGTAGGAGCAGTAATAGTTGCACATGGACCTAAATCCCCACTAACATATCGATCCTCTCTACTTGCATACCAAACACCTCCACCTACATATCGACCGACACATCCACCTACATATTAACCCACATCCCAATATTTCCCAACCAGCCACTGCCTATCACACATATAACTCCCAACCGTCTCACTTGCAGTCACCTCCAGCTCGCCAAAATTTCCCAAGACCTCGACCTAACTTTGACCGCAGGCCACCCAAACAATATACCGTCATTGCCGAGCCCATTGACCAGTAATAAGAAAGGTTGAAAGTTGTTGGTTACGTTACCCATATCCCTACTGTAGCCACAGAGAATCCATCCTAATGGGTCAATCCAAACAAAACTTGTGCATACCATTCCGGCATTAAAGGACATACCATCAATGAATGCCGCTCATTGAAGGATAACATCCAGGCTCTGATCGACAATAAAATCATCCAAGTGAAGGAGGTTGCTCCTAATGTCCGCAATAACCCCCTCCCAGATCATAGGGGTAGGGGTGTCAATGTGATAGAAATAGATGAAGAATGGGACCCAGAAGGGTCAATCGGGTTAACCAAAGAAGGTGATGACCTTAAGAAGCCAGCAGTTACACTCAATCCCATCATAGTGCAGACACAGCTGTCAGGAGAGGCTGAGGTGACTACATCAGTCCCGTTCAAGTTTGAGATATCACCGCCTACAGATACACCCACACTATTCGAGGTTGAAATAGCACCACATGCAGTGACTCATGTTCCATTCGAAGTGAAGGTAGCCACACCAATTGTAGTGACAATATCAACTACGCCGCCCTTCAACACTAATATCGTGCCCTGGGATTACGTAGCTGAAGCTAGAAGGAATGGAAAGGTCAAGGTATAAGAAGTCGGTGTTGCACAGGGGATTACCAGAACTGGAAGGGGCTACACGCCCGAACACTTGGGAGAATCCAGCAAACAGGCCTCTAACAGGCCTCCCGTTATTGAGAAAGGACCGGATGACCTCTGGAGGAAGGTGCAAGCCAGGGAGTACTCAGTCATAGATCATCTGAACAATACTCCGGCCCAGATATCTATCTTATCACTGTTGCAGAATTCAGAAGCACATAGGAGTGCTCTGATGAAAGTGTTAAATGAAGCCTATATGCCTAACAACATCACAAGCGGTGAGATGGCTAACATGGTGGGCAGGTATTAGAAAGTCACAAGATTACTTTCCACGAGGATGAACTACCACCTGAAGTCTTGAGGCACAATAGGGCACTGCACATTACCGTTCAATGTGAAGATTACTTCATTACTAGGTTTCTGATTGATGGAGGGTCCAGCCTTAACATTTTCCTGTTGACAACACTAAAGAGGATGGGCAAGGGACTATACGGAATACGAGAAGGATCCATGAATGTAAAGGCTTTCGATGGGTCTCAAAGGTCCACCATTGGAGAAATCAGTCTATGTTTGCAGATGGGACCTACATGGTTTGATATTAAATTTCAGGTGTTAGATATATCCCCATCCTATAATCTGTTACTAGGACTACCGTGGATACATGTCGTTGGGGCTGTGGCCTCAACTTTGCATCAGGCGGTAAAATTCGAGTGGAATCATCAGGAAATCACTATCCATGGGGATGGGAGCAACCCCATCTACAGTCGCCAAACAATCCCGGTAATTGAAGGGAGAAGAAGGCTTGGTGGAGAAACTTACCACCACATCGAATGGGTCCACACAATAGACAAGTATAAGCGGTGGAGTAATAAGATTGAAAGCATAATGAATTGGAGCGGATACGAACTCGGTAAGGGTCTCGATAAGAATATTCAAGGCATTTCCAAGCCAATACGGCTAAAGCACCATGGCAATACCTTTGTCCTGGGATACCAGTACACTTGGCAAGCGTACCATGACTGGACGCCACCATGGTAAGGTCCCTACTATCCATTAGAGCAGTCCATACCGCGTCTAGAATAGAATTTCCAGCAAGTCGGCGTCATAGGGGAACCAGAGGAGGAAGAAGCATTAACAGCCTTAAGGAACTTATTCTTGGAAGATGAGGATATGTATTGTTGTGTCATCGTTGAGGGGGAGGAGGAGGAAGGCCCTACCATCCAAGTTGTGAGAAAGGAATCACTCCTTAGAAACTGGACTGTAAGACCATCTAGGGCCCGACGAGTCTGGGGTAGCAAGGCTGAACAAGCACTGTTTATTTTATTCACTAATTATTTCCTTTTCACATTTTTCTGCTTTAAATAAAATCCCCAGTATTCCAAAACATTTGTTTAAATTACTGAAAATCGCTTTTACGTTTCAATGAATAAGTATTTATTATTATCATCTTTCTCTCATAATTTTATCTATACAACATTACTATTTCCTGTCTTGATGAACCAATGACTGTGACATGCAATGAGACAACACAACAAAAGGATAGTGATTCAGAAGAAGAAGATATCATACCCGAGGAAATCGTCAGAGAAGTAGAGGACTTCGAAACAAGCCTATGTCCAATCTGGATGAGACCGAAGTAATTAACTTGGGAGATTCATAGACCGTCAAAGAAACCCACATCAGCATCCACCTGTCACTGCCAGAGAAAGAAGAGTATACACAATTCCTGAAGGAGTATGAGGACGTATTTGCATGGTCGTATGATGATATGACCGGACTCAGTACATTTATCGTGGCTCACAAGTTTCCCACCAATCCAATGCGCCCACCACAGAAGAATACCCGACATGGTTAGCCAACATAGTGCCAGTTCCAAAGAAGGATGGGAAAGTCAGGGTTTGTGTCGATTACTGGGATCTAAACAGAGAAAGTCCCAAGGATGATTTCCCGCTACCAAACATACACATCCTGATCGACAATTGCGCCAAACATGAACTCCAGTCCTTTGTGGATTGTTTTGCCGGTTACCATCAGATCTAGATGGACGAAGAAGACGCTGAGAAAACGGCTCTCATTAGGTCATGGGGAGTATACTGTTACAAGATGATGTCATTCGGACTAAAGAATGTTGGGGCCACTTACATGAGGGCTATGACTACTATCTTCCATGACATGATAGATAAGGAGATCGAGGTATATGTGTACGACGTCATCATCAAGTCCAAGAAAGCCACATATCATATAGTATATTTGATGAAGTTCTTCAGTAGATTGCGGAAATATAACCTGAAATTAAACCCTGCAAAGTGTGCATTCGGGGTTCCTACCGGAAAATTTTTTGGGTTCATCGTCATCCGCCGAGGAATAGAACTGGATCCATCAAAAATCAAATCCATCCAGGAGCTGTTGCCACCAAAGAACAAGAAGGATGTAATGAGTTTTCTGGGATGACTAAATTACATCAGCCCGTTCATAGCCCAGTCCACAGTCGTATGTGAACCCATCTTCAAGATGTTAAAGAAAGACACTACAACCAAATGGACCGGGGATGTTCAAAAGGCCTTTGACAGAATCAAGCAGTACCTATCAATGCCACCAGTTTTGGTTCTGCCAGAGCCAGGTAGACCCTTATTACTCTACCTCATTGTACTAGATGGGTCTTTCGACTACGTTCTGGGGCAGCATGACAAGACAGGGAGAAAGGAACAGGCTATCTATTATTTGAGTAAGAAGTTCACTCCATACGAGGCACGGTATTCTCTACTAGAACGTACCTGTAGCGCTCTAACCCGGGTCGCTCAGAAGCTGAGGCACTACTTTTGTGCCTATACAACATACCTCAAATCAAGGATGGATCTCTTGAAGCATATCTTTTAGAAACTCATGCCCACCGGTAAACTGGCCAAGTGGAAAATCCTATTAAGTGAGTTCGACATCGTCTATGTAACTCAAAAAATGGTCAAGGGACAAGCATTGGCATATCATCTTGCTGAGAATCCTGTGGGAGGAGAATACGAACCCCTGAAAACGTATTTTCTTGATGAAGAAGTGTTGTTCATAGGAGAAGACATTGTTGAATCCTATGACGGTTGGAGGATGTTCTTTGACGGAGCGGAAAACTTTAAAGGAGTCAGCGTTGGAGCCGTCTTAGTATCGGAAACCGGCCAACATTACTCGGTATCTTCTAAACTCAGACTTCCCTGCACCAACAACATGGCAGAGTACAAAGCCTGCATCCTAGGGCTCAATGATCACGCTCAACTATGTCTAATAAAAGACTAAGCGAGCGTTGCAAATATAATCCGGGGTATTACGCCCAGAGTCGATCCCACAGGGAATTTACGTATCAATTAATTCGTCAGAATACGCAACTTTTACTCAATCAATTCTCTCAAGACTTTTTAATATAACTTGGTGATGTTTTACTAATTCTACTGACAATAATAATAAACTAGCAATTACTAACAATGTGTTGTAAATAATGATAATAAAGGTCTAAGGTTTGGTTTCCCCCGTTGGTGAATTCTTTCTCGGATATTTCTTATAGTTTAATTAATCGTCTCTATCAATCATGAACACTCTATCTACCATAAATCTCTCTCAAGTAATTATGATAATTTACTAGACGCACTCTCTCAAGTTACGCTAGCTAGATTGCAATACAGTTCACTTTAGATTGCACCCGAGGTATCGTTATCTCTAATCCAACCTCTAAACCCTCGGTTATGACTTTCGTCTATACTCCGGGAGTGATGTTGTTCAAACAACTACCTAAATATTCACTCTCTCTCGAGTAGATACATAATAAATAGGCACAGATAATTGA